>JAGTTL010000249.1:0-71660 GCA_036851935.1 Coregonus suidteri | reverse complement strand
TTTGGGATATGAAAAAAAAAAAACCCCAATTCCCTTTTTACAGAAAAAATATTTTATAATCCTTTTTTTTTTTTTTTTTAACCCGAAAATACCCCAATTTGGTAGTTACAGTTTTTGGCCCATCGCGCAACTCCCTTATGGCCCGGAGAGAAAAGGTGGGAGAGCCATGCATCCCCGAAACGGGGCCCTGCCAAGCCGCACTGCTTCTTACACACTGCTTGCTTCCCCCAAAAGGGCCAGCGCCCCAATGTGTCGGGGGAAAAAACCCCGAAACAAGGCCCCGTTGTCAGCTTGCATTCCCCCGGGCCCCGCCCCAGGGTTGTTTAGAGCGCGATTGGAATAAGGAATCCCGGCGGGCCCAAAACCCCTCCCCTAACCCGGACGACGCTGGGCCCAATTGTGCACCCCCTCAGGGGAATCCCGGTTGCAGCCGGCGGCGAACAAAAGGCCTGGGCTCCAACCGGGGGTCTGAAATGCGCCCCTCAAGCACTCCCGTGCAGTGCCTTAGAAGCTGCCCCCCTCAGGGGGCCCCAAAACAGGACAAATATAAGCCCCCCCAAATGTTTTATTATATACCTGGTCCATTTCTGAAGGGAATTTCAGGAGTTTTGTCCCCTTTCTAATCCCACTAAAATAATCATTGGGCTTTTGGGTGCGAGAAACGTGTAGTGTAAATAGAGGATTAAAAGGGCCTTGACAGTGTGACACCCTTTTTAAACTCTGCTCTCCCCCTCTCCCCACCAATAAAACCCACTCCCCGAGCCCTCCACTCAATAGGACACAAACAAGGAGGTCAATTTGATCAGGGGAAATGATTCCAACACTCGATTGGGAAATACCCCCACCGCTGGCTGTCCCTTCCCCGTCCCCCCCCTGTCCTTCCCTGGCTGACCCCTGTTTTCCCCCTGTTTCCCTCCCTGTCGGGCCCCTTTTCCACCCCTGTCCCCCCCCTGTCCCCCCCCTTCCCCATTTTGTTCCCCTTTTCCCCCCTTTGTCCCCACCCCCTGTTTCCTCCCTGTTCCATCCCTGTATGACCCCTGTCCCTCCCCGGTCCCCTCCCTGATGTAACCCCCTGATGTCCCCCTCCTGTCCCCAGGGATGTCCCCCCCCTATCCCACACCCTTTTTAAAATCCCCAGGCAGGAGTTTTTTTCCAGTCAGAGTTGCCCCCTGCCCCTGGCCCATAGACTTTTCCTGTAGACAGTACCCGAGTCTGCCCCCCCCCCGTCCCATGCCCATTTGACCCGTCCTGTAGACAGGCCCCGAGTCTGCCCCTTTTGTCCCCTTGGCCCTTCCAAACCCCCCCATAGACCTTGTCCTGTGACAGTACCGAGTTGCCCTTTTTGTCCCCCGGCCATAGGACCTTGTCCTGTAGACAGTACCGAGTCTGCCTTTGTCCCCCCCCTTTAGACCTTGTCCTGTAGACAGACCCGAGTCTGCCTTCTGGCCCCTGGCCAAAAGACCTGTCCCGTAGGGGAATTCCCCGAGTCTGCCCTTTTGTCCCCCTGGCCTTAAAAGCCTTGTCCTGTAGACAGTTAAACCCGAGTTGCCCTCTGTCCCCTGGCCTATAGACCCTTTTCCGTAGGGCAGTACCAGAGTTTCCCCCCCGTCCCCCGGCCCAAAAGACCCTTTGGGTGAAAACTCTAAAACCCAAAAACTTCGAGCACTCGACAATCTTATACGCGTTTACAAGTCAATTGAGCAATCTAAAGGCAGTGCGACCCTTGAAACCTCTTTTTTGAATGGGTCCTATGCCGACCGGCGCCCTTGGCAAAAATTTTCTGATGGGTCTTAAAATGTTTCCTAGCAAAAACAGTCCCTACTAATCGCCCCAAAAAAAAGTCTGAAAAAAATCAAAAAACAAAATCAAGAAATTGTCATTCATTTAGAAGTTAATTAAAAGGAGGGGCTTTTGTCGCGCCCAATTTTAAAATCTAGCTAAGGAGTTTTTGTGTATTTTTAAGTTTTACAGTACACGAAAACTGTCCAAATTTTTAACTTTCAGCAAGACTGAGCCTGGGCACTTTATATGCAACGAAAGAAAGCTAAACCCAAACCCGCTAGTTTCAACACTAAATTTCAATGCTCCCTTTCCCTAAGGAAAACTAGCTAGTTAGGGATGTAGCTTTCCACTTTTTTTATTTTGGGTATTTACCCTTTTTGTCATTTTGCAGAGCTCTTATCCAGAGTGGAATTTAAAATTAAAAAACCCACAAACCCCAGCGTTGCAAGCGCCCTGCCACCAACTGAGTACACGGGACAAGGGTTTTACAGCTTGTGATGAAGTTGTTTGACATTTTTCCCCCCAGTAGTCCCTACTTCAGCATGTTTTAAAGCACCAATCGTATTTTGTAACGTTGGGGCAGCAGCAGCTGACTCAATACTGTACTGACTGGGGGTTTTAGAACGGGCAGTTGCGCATCATTAGAACACGTTCATTGTGATAAAAAATTTTTACTACAGTAGCTAGTAGCTAGCTAACATTACTTTCCCTGTGTTTGTCAGTGAAGTAGCTAGCAGCAGGCAGGCTACAACAAGCTAAAACCAGCTGATGGAATCACTTGTGACCGATATACTTGCACATATTTTGTGCAGGAGTAACTTAGATGTCATTTTGTTTTACAACTTTCTCATGTCTATTGGAGTATGCATCTGTGTCTGCCCAGGTCCCCATACCTGTGTTTCATAGCAAGTGAGTCATGCTACAAGACAGGTCACGGGAGACAATGCTCGCGAATGGATTTAGAATTTTGGAATATTGATAAGTGGCAGTGGGACGTCGAATGCACATCGTCTCAATGCTAATTTGGGCCAAAACACTGCAGACTCAAAGTGATCACTATCGAACATAACGCAAGTGGCCACTTGAATAAAGGGCTTAGGGGCCAAGTGTGGGTTTGACATTCAGCCCTTGTCCTGTAGTATTATTAATGACCAGACCACTGGGCTGTTTAGGAAACATGTTGTAGCTCATTATTGACTGTGGTGCGCGGACAGAACAGAGAGAGACACAGCAGGCTGCTGCCACCGCTCCCTGCCCAGCCTCCCTCTGAACACACGCACTTGGATGAAGAGAATTACCAGAAGTAGTAAACAACCACACACACTCACACAAGGACAGGAGAATCCAAAACCCAATTGACACCTTTTCGATACTGCACTAACGGGTGGCCACCCAAACAGAGGGTGATAACAACAGTGTCTGTAAGGTAATGTAGGCTACCCCCTCAGTTTGGGCTGAACAGCATAGGACGTGATATGATGAACACTACCCTGTGTTAAATCCCCCAGTAAGGACCAGCATGGAGGGGAGGAGGAAAGGGGGAGGGGGAGGAGCGAGGAAGAAGGAGGAGGAGGAGGAGGAGGAAGGAGGAGGAGGAGGAGGAGGAGGAGGAGGAGCAGCGAAGGACCTTAGGGGGGGACTGAGCGATGCCTTCTGCAAAACAAAGGGTGCTCGCTCTGCCTCAAAAAGGGGAGGGGAGGGGAAGAGAGATAACAAAGGGGTGGGGGGGGAGAGGGGAGAAGAGAGGCACTAGAGAGAGGAGAGAGGGGAGAGAGAGAAGAAAAGAGAGGAGGAGAGAGAAGAGGAAGAAAAAAGGAGAGAGAGAGAGAGAGAGAGAGAGAAAGAGGAGAAGGGGAGGAGGGGGAGAAAGGATAGGCCATGTAAAAAATAACCCAAAAGGGTTTTTTCATGTACCTGACATTAAAAAAGGTGGATTTGGCCAGGTAAAAAAAAACAAATTATGTACCTGACATTTGATTTGATTTGATTACAGGTATGCCCTTTTTCAATTAAAGGGGAAGGGTTTGTTCAGGCATATCAATATGAATATTCCCAAATTAAAAAGCTTTCCATAGGTGATAATAAAACATTCTGTGACCAAGTCCTGAACTCCTTTGCTACTTGAGTGGGGCAAGGGTGTAGTTGCTGGTAAGCTATGTGGATTGTGGAGAAAAATGGGACAGGCTACATCCATAGGGTTGAATGTACCTAATGCAGTGATAAACGACCTTTCCCATGCATTTGGGGACGATCTGATGGTGCACCTGCAATGTTTCTCATTTCTGACAGAAACCCCAGCTCAGATAATGCACCTTCCCTTTCCCCTTGCGTCGCAGAACATCCTCTGCATCAGCAGTATGTAGCCACTGATATGAAATGCCAGGTTTGGGCCCCCAAATTTATATGCCCCCCCTTTCCCCCTCTGCCCAAAAATTACCCCCTATATTGTGACGCTGTGAGCTGGGTATAAATATTATTATATCCAGTGGGCTGGGATAGGGCAATGCGACTACAAAGCTCTGGGGGTTTCCAAATGGGGCCCTTACGCAAAAGGGGACCACCGGCAAAGTGAAATAAATGCATCCTATGCATTATCCCTATTGGCTATATCAATCTCGTTTGCGGTGAATATGTAGGATAATAATCCCTATATGATTGAATTTTATCTGCTTGGTCCCGTTCCTTATCCCTTCCCCTTGGAATGGGACCAAGCGCTGCTCAAGCAGATTTGGCAGGCTACGTTTCCTGCAAAAATTCACTCACTCTCACTTGCATAAACAAGGTATGGAAAAGGGGGTCTGTAAACCGGTTTCCCGTTTCGCTTACCTGCCCACCGGGTTTGGTTGGCGAGCTGTCGCATTCGATTGAATGCTTCTTCATCTTGTATTTTCTGCGTTAACACCTATGGGGAAAAAACTCCGCATTTCTCTCAAAATAACGGGCCCCTACTCCGCAGCAGTACAAGAGAAAATCCACCCTCTCACACTTTCTTTCCCTCATCGCAATTGTTAAAACATTGAAAATGCCTGAATTACATATTTTCACTGCATTTTCCCATCTCTATTCGCCCTATACACCCAGTTCAGAGATGCTTAAGCAAATTCGCCGCTATGGGCAGCAGAGAGGCATCAGACAATAGCCGCTGCGCAGCCAAAGGGACTGTGGGAAGTGTAGTAAATCGTGAACTGTTCAACACATACCACTCCCGCATCAATTATTATGGATCACCAAGGGTATTGATAATGTTTACAATTTAATTATCAAAAATGAATGTTTACAGTTTTATTTTAGATAGGACATGGGTTGGTAGGTTATGATAAATGTCATAGGGCCAACTTTCAATTTGTAGCCTACATCAAGGGGGCAAAATCAATAGCCAACATGTAACGTAAAGGCCCCGATACAAAGTGTCTTTTTCTTTCTGTTTTTTGTCAAACTTGGACTACTGAAAGGTGCTATTCTTGTTGCCAGGATGACAAGCAAAATGAAAAGGATGTTATCAGCTTACACTACCACCCTGTGGTTTCTATGTTCCCGTACAACTTTTCTTCCTAACAACTGTTTCCAGGAACTGTACTTTGAGTAGGTGTGGATCTAGGATCAGGCCTGCCTGCCCATGTAATATTATAATTTTGATATAAAGCAAAACGGGTCCTAGTCAAACTCCGAGATGCTATAAAGGAAAAGGCCCTGATCTTATTTAGAGGATTTACAGTGTGTAACCACTAGTCTCTTCATTGAGGGGCACTGTTTAGGCTACGTTCTGGTAACGTCACAGGTAACCCCTTTGGGTCCCCAGGCTTAATATAAAAGCCGTCTGGTGAATGAGGATTACAGGTAACCAGTTTCTCAAAAGGTGGTGCCTGAGGAAAATATGGAGAGACTTTCACAGTTATAACCTTTGGATCGGTGTCATGCTTGTTCATAAAGCTTATACTACACTGGAACGTTTGACCCAAATAAAAAAGTGCCAGGCGAGGCATTGTTTATTTAAAGAAACCCAATAGGTTTCGTAATGACCTTGAGTAGTTTTTTCAAATATGGGAGGCTGCTCCCTATCTGATGTTATCATTCGAGGAACACTGTTTTATCTCACCAACAACACACAAACAACAAAATATATTTAATATAACTTTTTTCCCTCTTCAAAACTTTGAAAATATGTTTTATAGTTCGGGGCTCTTAATTCATTGTAGATTTATTTTAGAACTTTGAGAGTTGGGTTTTTATATGCCACAAATTTAATTTTTCACACAAGAACATGAATTTAAATATCTGTAATAGAATGTCACCCTCCACTCTCACAGTAAAAGTAGGTTTTATTACTCAATTAAGCTGAGTCATTAACTGAAATTCATTTTTACACTTCCCCCCCCACCCCCCCCTCCCCCCCGACCCTCCCTCCCCCAACCACCTCCCCCTCTACCCCCTCCCTCCCTCCCCCTCTACCCCCTCCCTCTCACTGGAAGAAAAAAAGGAGGGGAACCAGAACAGCTGAGGCGGGTTTGGGTTTGGGTTTGGGGTTTGGGACTGGGAGCTGCTAACCAACCCCGTAAAACCCGGAACAAACTAGAGAAGCAGAGGAACCATGAGAGTACACATGGAGGATGGAGACGTTGATAAAGCACATTCCAGAAACCTTCCCCTTACATAATAAACTAGGTAAACTTTCAGTAATTGCTCTGTAACACTTTCCATTAAGTGTTGTAACACCCATTAAATAAAATCAAAAAAAAGAAAATAAGAAAAAAATGAAATATATAGTAAAAATGTATAAAAAAATAAAATAAAAAATCACAAAATAATATGAAAAAGATGTGGAAAAAAAAAAAAATAAATAAATAAAAAAAAAAACAATAAATTAAAACAAACAAAAAAAATATAAATAAAAAAAAAAATTATATAATAAATCATAAATAAATAAAAAGAAATAACCAAAAACAAAAAAAAAATAATAATACCAAAATTTTAATAATATAAAAAAAAAAAAAAAAAAAAAAAAATAAAAATAAATAAAAAAAAAAAAAAAAAAAAAATATAAATGATTAATATAAAAATTATGATGAAAATATCATCAAAAATCATTCATATTATATACCTTGTTTATTGCGTTATTGCGTAACCGAAATTTATACTATCATCAGACGGGAAAAATAAAAATCGATAACTCATCAATAAATAGAAATAAGAAATCGCTCCACCCCCCCTAAAAGCTCATCCTACCGATCCTTGACCCTTCGGCGATATAATTTACAAACTAGGTCCTTAACACCTCTCTGCGCAAATGGACTGTTTGGGCTTCAGTGCCATCCTTTGTTCGCCCCCGTTTCATAAAAACCATGTCCGGAGCTAAAATCTTTGGCCGGTTACACATGTTTCTCTTCAAAAAACACCCGGATAATCATTCTTGTAAATCACGGCCTTAGGAAAAAACCCCGATCACCAATGGTCCCATAAGGCAGCAAACCCCCCCGTAGGCTGTGCTCCAGAGGGGATTTTACGGAACGGTATCCCAAAGCCAAAATCTTTGGGGGGCCATTCCTTTTTCTTTTCTTGCCAAAAATTTAAACAATTTTCCCAAAAAAATTCGAAGCTGAACCTTTTTTAGTCCCTAACTAACTTTAAGCAAGTTTTCAGAACACCTTTTTTTCCGATATGACCTGTCCAGGGCCCCTTGGAAATCAGCAAAAACACCGTACATTTCCCCATATGGATTATTTTGGGCTTTTCACCCAGTCCCATTTCAATTTAAATTTGCAATCTTATAGGGATTAGTGAAAAATTGAATTACCATACAGCCTTATTTATTGCCTTAAACCCCAAACTTGCTACCATTCTGGCACACCAGAATAAAATTGGGTAATTTT
Organism: Coregonus suidteri; assembly: GCA_036851935.1. NCBI lineage: Eukaryota > Metazoa > Chordata > Actinopteri > Salmoniformes > Salmonidae > Coregonus > Coregonus suidteri. The sequence continues at coordinate 64,011 of JAGTTL010000249.1, read as the reverse complement.
TATTGTATATTACCCATCGTTGTAAATCTGGCCGTTTGGGTTTTTAACGCATGTTTGCAAAACTCTAGCCATGGTCGGCGGTAAATGAAACTCTGCTTTCGTGGCTACTGGTTAATATAGGTTGAATTCACAAATAAAACCAAATGAGCCATTTTCAACACACGCCTCTCTTGCCCATGGGGAGGGGCCTTACACAACTAGGGGGCCTATTCGTCTCCCCAAAAGACCTCCTTTGCCTTATAAAGTCAGTGCCCACAAGAAATGGACTTAACCCTCCCTGTTGTCGAACCCGGTTACCGAAATGTCAGTAAAACTTCCCACCCAGGTTCTCCATGCCCAAAACTTCTTTAAAAAGCAATCATCCCCCCCTCCTCGCTTTTCCGCAAGCGTCCTGCTGCCCTTTTACGCGCAGGGATCTACCACACGTTTTGCCAGGAGTACAAATCCCTTTTAAATTGCACTTTTTCCCCCCTCTCAATGTATCCTTCGCCGTGCTATCCATGGCTTCATGTAACTCCTCTTTCTGGTTCCCCTTTCCTGGGGGACAGAAGAAAACAATTTGGAGTAGGCAGAAACTCTTTTTGACACAACTGGTGGTTAACTAGTAAAAACAATAAAGAAACACTAGCCCTGGGAAAAATACAAAAAATGTTGTAAATTTTCATTATTCTGCATTACAGGAAAACATTTTACAAAAGAAATAACACAAGGCTCCATGGGAAATGTGGATTTTTTACCCACCGGCTTTAAAGGGGGACTGCTCTAACAGACGACGCATATACAGTAAAGGGGCCCCTATTGTGCAGGGGCAGTATAAGGTAACCGGGGCATTCTACTTGAACGGCCCCGGGGAGTATTTCTTGGATCGGGGCGTTTTAACAGGAACAGTGGCAGTCAGATGAAATGGGGCGTTAATAACGGGAACAGGGGGATTAAAATGCCCCGGGGCATGTATATTAGTGGAAAAACTAGGGCGATTTTCATTAACAAATGAACAGGGCCCGTTAAATACAGTGAAAAAAGGTGGCGCGTTATTACTAAATTTAATGGGTTTGATTTTGGAGGATTTACAGTAATTTTCCCTTTTTTTTTAACTATTACAAATTTTACCTTGTAACCCAAAATCAATCAAAAAGTTTTGTTTCGTTGGGGAGAAAAAAAAAAAGCCTTTTCTTTAGTGGGCCACCATAAGCTAAACTAATTGGCGATGATTAAACCGGCCTGCTTTTATTCTGTACTTTATTAGAATTCCTGGGCCAGGGCATTTAAACAAACAGGCAATTTAAAAGGAAGCCACCGACCAGTTCGGACAAATGGCATACACAATAAGCAGTGGACCGTGGAAAGGTTAATTTCATTAAGTTCCCAATAAATTGTTTTTGGAGCACCCCCGAGTTAAGGGAAAGTAAGACACTAGGCAAAAACAAGCCCCATAGGAATTTCCCCCGGTTGTGGCGTAAATGCCACCACCATAGCCTAACCCCCAGAGCCATATGGCTCTGGGGCAGTGGGGCTATTGGAAAAAAGAATCCAAGAAGTGTGAACTTACCATTCCAATCCCCAAGGAATTATCCCCATAGAGAAAGGGGGAACCAAGGGAACGGGCCGGGAAACCCGATCCCGTTTCCCCCTGCGGTTGGTTTGGGAAAAACCCGAGGTTCCTCTGCTGTGCTTGTTCCCCCCGGGGTTGTCCCCAAATTTTGAAATTAACCCTTTCGGGCCATTTTTATAGGTTTTTTTGATTTAGCAAACCCCTGTGATATTAAACGAATTTGGGTTTCTTTTTCTTGTTTACTAATTACCATTTTTTACTTGGGGAAAACCAACGGGCCAGTATCAGCCCATTGTTGACTTTTTGTGTTGTCTGTTTTTGGGGGTTTTCGTATGACAAGAAAAAAAGGCCGGTTGTTACTTTATGGGGCTCAGCCAGGAAACCCCACTAGAGGTGACAAAGGGTTAGGCTAGGCGTTTAAACCGGGCCTCGTTGCCTGTGGATCCCTCGCCCATTTATTCTGCCTCACCTTGTCCTTCACTGACTGTACATGGTCCAGGCCCAACCTGACTGTACAACAAAAATACAGTTGATCTAGATGTGAGTAATGTGGCCTTTAGCCCATAGATAGTGTCCTTCTCGCTCACCTGATATATCAGGTAGTAATGCGAAATGTTGTGAATTAATCATCATAAGCGCTCATGGTGGATGTGGTCTTAATTCTTCAATACAGTTAAAGATTTCACCTCAACTGTAGCTACAGATTTGATTCTGTAGGAGCCTAACCTGCTCCTGTGAAAGCCAAAATGTAATGGTGCTAATAAAGCCGGTAGCCACGATGTAGCTAGCTAGTGTAAAAACCGGTCTAAGTACATCGCCTATCCAATAGGGCAGTCCTTCCAGTAATGTCTGGTGGTCTGCTGCACAACCTGCCTACACACTTTAACACACATCCCAGCCCTGAACCCTCAACTCTATAGCCTATCCCAGCCCAGACCTCTGGTGGAAGTGGGAGGATTTAGTTTGTCCTGGAAAATACTTAAACTCACAGATAATTTGGTGTCGAGCCCATGTATGTGCTTCACCCACTCTCACTTATAGTAAGGCAGTCCGAACAGAGAGATGTCATCCACATCACGGAAAAGATGAAGCCAACACGGAGAGTGGAGACAGACAGAAAAAAACCAGACGTCCACTAGCTTCCTCTGTTTCGTCTAGTTAACATACCCTGCCTCTAAACCATGGGTTAAATATACCGATAGATGTTGGTTCCTCTGCTGTTATGTCTTTGTAGTAGAGTCTCCATACTGCAGCCCAAATGGTACCGTATTACCAAATATAGTGGCACTTCTTTTGACCATATACACGGCCACTGCTCTGTGGTCACAAAGGTATGCTCCCCCTTTTTTTTAAAAAAGTAATGGCCTTATAGTGAATAGGGTGCCATTTGGGACAGAACAGACCCATGTGTTCTGCACACCATGATGCCACCCCAACATGCCTGCACTGGAATGGGTTCAAAAACAGATAAAAAAGATCTGTCTACCGTTTCCTGAAGCTGAGATCTTCTGTGCTGAAAATCACTGACAGTGAGTGAACCCTTGTTTTGTCTTTCATAATCCTAGCTAGCTGTTTTGTAAAATGAGCACAACACAACTACTGCCTAGCTGAGTGTAGCCTAAAAGATTAGTCTTGATATTTATCACCATCGCACACACAGCTAGGTCTGTTATATTGAGACTTCACATTCCATGTTCTTTTGCTATCTCTGTTGATGAATAGATGGACTTTAAGTTTTTCAAAACCTTCCCTCTCCTCACAGCTCTCTATGCTCTGACTGACTGCTATTTCACCTCAATGAGATGTGTTAGTTCACAATGGTAGCCTATGAGCGTTAATCTCATCGGTTATCTATACTATCATTAGCCTAGTTTCCAGCGGTAAGGATCACCCATGTTGGCTATACTACTCTTAGCCTAGTTCAGGCTAAAGATCCACCATGTTTGCTATAACTATCATTAGCTGAGTTCAGCTAAGATCACCATGTTTAGCTATACTATCATTAAGCCTAGTTCAGCGCTAAGATCACCATGTTGGCGTATCTAATCATTAGCCGAGTTTCAGCTAACTGAGCACCATGGTTGGCTATACTATCAATTAGCCGTATGTTCAGCTAAAGATCACCATGCTTTGGCTATATACTATCATTATTCTATGTTCAGCTAAGAATCATTATGTTTGGCTATGCTAATCATTAGCCTAGTTTCAGCTAACGATCATTATGTTGGCTATGCGTATCCATTCAGCCTAGTTGGCAGCTAAGATCATTAATGTGTTGGCTATACTATCATTAGCCTAGTTTCGGTGCTACGATCCTTATGTTGGTCTATAGCTATCATTAGCCTCGTTTCAGCTAAGATTCATTATGTTTGGCTATACTATCATTGACGCCGAGTTCAGCTCAGATCACCATGTTGGCTATACGTATCATTAGCCACTAGTTCCAGCTATAAGAATCATTATGTGTGGCTATGCTATCATTAGCCTAGTTTTCAGCTAGATCGTTATGTTTGGATATTGCTATCATTATGGCCTAGTTCATGCTAAGATCATTATGTTGGCTATACTATCATTATAGACCTAGTTCTCTAAGACTAGGCTATGTTTGACACGTAAATCAAAACCACTCTTTCAATAAGACACCAATCCAGTTATTTTGCCACTAAATTACATCACCACGGCATCAATCATCCACCTGGTGTTAGTTTGACTCTCATCCTCAGCCCCCTCAGTTCCCCAGCAGTAGCTAGTAGGTGTCAATGCCACATTTTTTCCTGAGCTGCATAACTCACACACACAGCACACTCCACGCCTCTGCATACCACACACATCACACCACACCACACCGCACCATACGACCACACGCACACCACACCACACCACACCACACCACACCACACCAAACCACTCCACTCCACGTCAATCCACTCCACTCCACTCCGTCCACCTCCACTCCACTCCACACTCCACTCCATCCGACTCCACTCACACTCTCCACTCCACTTCCACTTCCACTCCACATCCGAGCGACCACACCACTCGCTCCACTCCACTCCACTCCACATTCCACACCACAACACCACACCAACCCACACCACAACACACCACAACCACACACCAACCACACCACCCGACACCACACGCACACCACACCACAGGCTCACACACAACAACCACACCACACCACACGCACACCACACCAACACCACGACCACACCACCTACAACCACACCACAACCACACGCCACACACACATACTAACATACCATACCATACCTATTTACCATACCAATACCATACCTAACATACAATACAATACTACACCTAAGAGGAATGTTGAGAGAGGACAGCTTGTTCCTACCTTTGAACACTTACATAGGCCCCTGTGGTCACCTGTCTAACTGACAGATGACTCTCCCTTGTTAAACTGAATTAAAAGCTACATTTGACTTTCTGTCTTGTCTGAACACTTTAATTGTTTTTTGGTAGCACATAGTTCTGGCATGTATAGGGCCTACATTGAACTGCTTATATTACTAGTGCTATATTCGGAACTTGTGGTAGGCCTATAGACTGTATAGGGTCCTGTTCAACAAGTAGATGCACTATAAGGGAATATGGTGCGCATTTGGGACGCTCCTGAGTCGTCCCGTCCTGGTTGTTTAACCAGATAGTGCAGTGTAGAGGTACGGTGGCTGGTGGTTGGGGGTGGCTGTACATGGACCGCGTAACCGCACCCAAAGCTACCAACACGTTGTTTATGGTGGCGACCTGACCGAAATTCCATAGTAGAATGTGAGTTATATAGAGCTTCTTCGCGCTGGTTTGACAGCAAGTCGTAATAAGCTGGTAAGATCTGTTCTGTGTGCTCTGATTCATCTACGCTTATACCGTTTCTGATTTATTCTTTCTGCGTCGTTGTGCTTTCAAGTTTTGTAGCACCAGCTTCATTCAGTCAGCCTAAAAATAGAATAGAGTTGGGTTATGGAAAATATATCTTTCAGTGTTTAGATGCTCTACACATGATTCCTCTACCCAATGCATGAATTGCTTGTTTGTGTCCACAAACTGAAATTAGGCGAACAATTAGAATTTTGGCAAACCAGGAATGGTGCAGACAGGATTTTTTCTCTGCGTAGTGCAGACTTGTAAATTGGCTGCTGTTTGGGGACGCGGTTGAGGTGACTGACGCGCATGCATGCTGGAAATCCCTCTAAACCAAGATGATCAATAGTAGCCTTGCCTATTCCTGGATGCCACTGGGAGAGATGATAGGGGACTCCCATGCTGTTCAACCTCACACAGCACACGTCACCACTTAGACATTGTACCAAACAGATGTGGTGTGGGTTTTATCACAGTTAGACTCCAACCTCTGAAGTTGGCTTTGGCCTCAACCACACACATCTTCCGCTCAGGATTTTCCACACTACTTCTGCTTATCATGTGATTATGATTGGCATATCGAACACACATAAAGTGCCATGAATAGAAGTTTTAATTAAGCTTTTTGAAATACATGTCCCGTCCCGCTGTGGCCAAACAACAAAGGGTTAGACGCTGTTAATGCGGTAGGCAGTTTTGTCCTGTTATGAAGTGGCTCTGTGTTGCCGACTGAGGGGCATCCTACAATCTCCTTACTGTGTATTGCTGCTGTGGTGTCAGTGGATCAGTGCACCTTGTTGTTAGACGAATTAGCGTGGAGGTGAAGGGAAGTCTGAACTGTGAAGTCAGTGGGTCTCGAGTAACTGTGTGATGACAGGTATGACCACAGTTTGGGCAGTTAGTTTAACCCCTCTCATGTACTGGTCAGAATCTATTCTGAGCTTTGCTGGTACCCTCTGTGTTGCTCCATGGCTCTGAGCCAACATTTTTTTTTTTTTTAATAAAAAACTATAGTCCCCCCCCCCCCAACAAAAAACATGACTACTCAAACGCCACCCACAAGGCTCTGAAAATTAGGCACATATGTGTTTGTCCGCAGCGAAGAGAGGAGTTGGCCCCACACATTTTTCGCCAATAAACAATTTTCCCATAACCTTTCTCGAAGCGAGTTAAGAAGGAATATTGGTTTACTATCTAACGATCTTAGACAGCAAAATTCAGTTTTTCCATCAAAATATAGGATAATTCTTGACGATCGACACGTGACTACTAAAGGAATGTTGAATTATTGTCTCACAGACGAAATTCCACCCTTATTAAACTTTTTTTTTCTGGCAATTGTGCCCATTATGATAATGACTAATCAAAGCGTTTATATGGCCTATTTGGGAGATTGACTTGTCCCATTTCAATAGGCTAAGGTCTACTGACTAACATCTGGCTTTAATGACTGTAATTCAGCTTTACCAGAGGTTTGGTGTAACTATATGCGTAGTCCTATTGCCCATGATGAGGCCTACATCTAATTTGTAGCTGACCTTAACAGTAGCCCTAGCCACGATGTAAGATGAAACGATTTTAGGTCAGCTTGCTTAGTTCAAAATTGACAGACTAGATTTATTCGACTGAATAGGCGAGGTGAGAAGTGCTTCCGTGACCCAATTCTAGCCTGTCTGGAATAGGCTACTGAGTATGGTGGTCGTAAATTTTCAACTCACTTGGAATCTTAATATATATGGATGTGTGACTCGATAGGCCTATGCTTTTCAAGCAACAGCCTTGTGTTTTACCTTCATCTAATGCAGTTCTAGCAACATCTGAATCAGCAATTGCGAGTAGAGCTAGTGACCATGATCCAATTGGATCACTTACACATTGAATTTAACTAAACATGGCCATTCATAATTGCATAATATACACAAGGCTGACAAACAACAACTGAAGTTATAGGCTGTTTTATTAAATCCAATACCGCAGCTCCAGTTGGCTACACAAGTTTCACACAATTGATTTTGCACATGACTCCAGTGATATGGTCCATATTTCAACATATATTAATTGGCTACAGTAGCCTGCAATACGGCTATACATTCAATAGTCTACTTGAATGGCAAACAGATGCAAATGTATCATTCTCCACATTTAATGTCGTATGTTTCATTGTGGAGTTTCCCCCAGGAACAGAATCATGCGAGGGAGTTTCCATGACTTCCATTTAAAATGTCCACGATCGCATCTCGCGCTCTCGAGACCCAAGACTGAAGCATACGCGAGCGTAAAAAACCTTCGACATGATATGGTTTTCCTATAGCAAAGTCGAACATTAGAATGCAGTTTTAACCACACTCTCCGTAGTGGAATTTATCTATCTAAACGTGCTCTGGAGCGCCATCAAGTAGTTTTCCTGTGCGCTTTTGTCGCCTTATTATTCTTGATGCCAGGACCCGCCATCATTTTTTCCTACAGCGTTATATGTTTGTGATGGAAAGGGTGTGTCTCCATAATGACAATCTAGATATCCTAACCCTAGCAACTGGTGTCCAAGTTGTCAGAGCGTACACAACGGCTGCTCCTTTCACTCGCCTGACTCAAGCAGCCTGCTGCAGAATCGACTCAGTCTCACATCACATACCCGCTCTCCCTCGCCCACCAATCACCTGACTCAATCCTGCCTGCTGGGCAGCGGCTCAGTCTCGACACACAACCCTCCCCCTCCCCACCCAATCCACCTGACTCAACACTGCATGCTGGCGCTGCAGTCGCTCAGTCTCTACACACACCCCTCCCCCTACCCCACCAATCACTCTGACTCAACTGCCTTCTGCAGCGGCATCAGTCCTCAACACACACCCCCCTCCCTATATGGACACTCACCTCTCGTCACATTAGTTACTCCGCACTAAAGACCTCACTCAGAAACAGGCCTGCCTCACTGCCTGATAGTCCAGCAGCAGCAGGTCACAATGTATAATATACCTAACGTTCCAAATTTTGGGTTCACTTAGTATATGTCCTTGACAAATGAGTTTGAATAATGGAAATATAAGCAAAATGCATAGGAAATGTAGTCATTGGACAAGGTTAGAAAATATGATTTTTTAAATAGAAATAATAATTGTGTCCTTCAAACTTTTGGCTTTCGTCCAAATAATCGCTCCATTTGCATCATTACAGCCTTGCAGTACTTTGGCAGTTCTAGTTTGTCAATTTGTTGAGGTAATCATGATAGAGATTTCACCTCCCATGCTTCCTAGATAAGCACCTTCCCACAAGTTGAATGGCTTGATGGGCACCTGTCTTTACGTACCATCATATCTGTCAAGCTGCTCCCACAACAGCTCACTAGGGTATTGAGATCCGGTGACTGTGCTGGCCCACTTCCATTGATAGACAGAATACCAGCTGACTCTGCTTCTTTCCCTAAATAGTTATATTGCATAGTTTTGGAGCTGTGCTTTGGGTCATTGTCCTGTTGTAGGGGAAATTGGCTCCAATCAAGCTCGTTCCCCAGGTATGAGCATGGCGTTGCAAAAATGGAGTGATAGCCCTTCTTTCCTTCAAGATCCTCTTTGTACCCTGTACAAAATCTCCCAACTGTTAACCAACACCAAAGCACCCCCCCGAGACCATCACATTGCACTCCACCATGCTTGACAAGGATGTCATCAAGCACGTCCTCCAAGACAATCTTTTCATTTTGGTCTATACGTTCTCACAAAATGTGTTCTTCATTGTGGCTCTGGACACGCTCACATTTCGATTCGTCTGTCCCATAACCATATTTCTCCAATCTTCCTCTTTCCAAGTTCTCTGTGTCTTCTTTTGCCCATCTATATCTTTTAATGTTTTATTGGTCAGTCTGAGATATGACTTTTTCTTTGCCAACTTCGTGCCTAGACGTCATAGCATCCTGGAGTTCCGCCTCTTCCACTGTTGACGTTGAGACTGGTGTTTTTGACGGGTAACTATTTAATGAAAGCCTGGCCAGTTGATGACCTGTTTCTCTCAACTAGACACTACAATGTAATTTGTCCTCTTGCTCTAGATTGTGCATCCGGGTCCTCTCCCACTTCCCTCTTTCTATAATTCTGGTTAGAGACAGTTTGCGCTGTTTCTGTGACGGTAGTAGTAACACAGCGCTTGTACAGAGATCTTCAGGTTTCTTGGCAAGTTTCTCTCTCGCATGGAAATAGTCCATAGTTTCCTCAGAACAAGATATACTGTGATGAGTTTCAGAGAGAAAGTTGATTTGTTTTCTGGCCATTTTGAAGCCTGTAATCAAACCCACAATTGCTTGATACTCCAGATACTTCAACTAGTCCTCAAGAAGGCCAGTTTTTTATTGCTTCTTTAATCAGCACAACCGTTTTGCAGCTGTGCTAACATAATTGCAAAAGGGTTTTTCAAATGGTCAATTAGCCTTTGTAAACGATAAACTTGTGGATTAGCAAACAACAACATTCCATTGTGAACACAGGACTGATGGTTGCTGCTAAATGGACCTCTGTACGCCTATGTAGATATTCCATAACAAAATCAGCTCTGTTTCCATCTACACTATGCATTTTACAACATTATAACATGTCTACACTGTATTTCTTGGATCCATTTTGATGTTATTTTAATTGGACAAAACAATTGCTTTTTCTTTCATAAGCAAAGGAACATTTCCTAAGTGACCCCAAGCTTTTAACTCGGGTAAGTGTAATATTTTTTAAGAAATTGGCGCCGGCGGTGTCATTCTAAAAAGTAGACCTAGTAAACCTGCAACACCCTCAAACCAAGACAATTATTCAACCCTCACACATAATTTTCAAAAGTAGCCCAAATTTTACAGGGAAACTGCGTGAGCATGGCAGTCCTGTTACCTTTGCCCGCAGGGGGACACAGGGTTGGTGGGGGGGGATGTGGTTGGGTGGGGGTGTAGCCTCAGGGTCATTGCCAAGGGAAAGATTTGGCTGTTGAAGAAAGAAGAGACCTCTGCGGACACTTTAATATGAATCCCATTCAATTTTCAGTAGTGTACAATGGCCAGAAACTACTTTGGTTGCAGACAGTCGAGTGGGGTCTTAGTTAGATCCATTCCAGACTATTAGTTAGGATCCGTTTCAATGATTGTCTGTCATTAAACTATGGCTCAGAGGATCATGTATGTTTTCTCCTCTTCAGGTTGTGTTCTACCATGGACACAGAGCATGATCAGATGATCATGTTGTTTGTCCTCTACCTCCTCTCAGGTTGTTCTACCATGGACACAGGAGATGATACCAGATGATCATGGTTGTTGTCCTCTACCTCCTCTTCAATGTTGTGTCTATCCATGGACACTAGAGATGATACCAGATTGATCCATGTTGTTTGTCCTACTACCTTCCATCTTCAGGTTGTTCTACAAATGGACACAGATGATGATCACCAGATGATCGTGCTTGTTGTCCTCTACCTCCTCCTTCAGGTTGTTTCTATCCATGGACACAGAGATGATACCAGTATGATCATAGTTGTTGTCCTCTACCTCCTCTTCAGATGTGTTCTAATCATGGACACTAGAGATGGATATACCAAATTTTACTTCAAAAGACGAGGAGATTGACTACTGGAGTGATCCTTATTTCCCTCACGTATAAAGAACAGGTGATGTTCATTGTCAACCTGGGCTAAGGCTAATTCATGAGCTCATTTTAACAAAATCCGTGATTAACAAATTATTTATTATATGTGGTCAAACATTGGAATTTCATACATGATCAGATTCAACCAACGGTTTTGTCATTGTGTATCTGTTGAACTATACTCTCCATCCACATACATTTTTCCAGATTGTGCCTGAGCTTGAGTTGCACTCTCACTTTGATGCGTCCTCTTCTCAGTAATATCATTATCCATGCACAGGAAAACCACATGGCTTGCTCTCGGCTCTTACATAAAGCAAAGCTTTTATGTTTTGCTCTTACGCTGGAAGATTAATAACATGGTTACTGGTCCATAACGGTCATGTGATCATCTGACACATGACCTGTTTCCTCTATAGGCCTTGGTGTCTTAACGTTACCATCGACACAGAAGCCGTAGGATTCATTGGCTAGATTCCAGGCCTATTTTGTTTGATGCCTAGTTGTTCTTAGTGACTGGGTAGTAATCAGTTAGTGCAACACCGTAGTCTTACATTTACACATAGTAAAACGTGTTGTAATGGAAAACGTTTTTGCAAGGAAGACTTTGCGTTTCTTATTGTGCTTGGTTCAGAGTGTAGGCTATACCTCGCCTCGTTTCACAGTGCGCTTTCGTTCTGTTTTGGTTACTATTGAATACGTCTCTGGTGTCACTTTACAGAATATCTTATATCCAGCAGGGTGTATCTAGAAAGAATGGACCTTTCTTTTTGTCCACAGTCCAGACCCTATCGGACTACTACCCTTGCCTTCCTTCCCATAGGCATTGAACAGACTAGAGTAAAATCTTTGGTCCATAGGATTGAGACCGCTAAGATGCTAGGGAATGGACCGACACACACTACTTACACACAGCATTGTCTCTGATCTGCAATCACTCAGCCTTTGCATCAAATCAGTTTAGATCCTCTGTTCACTATGGCAAGACACACCACTGCCAAGTTGCCGTCTCACACTCTGTTACTCACACGATATTAGGACTACAGTGTAAACATCTGCGTACTAGTTCAGAGCATGATATATAGGACTACAGTGTAAAACTCTGCTACTAGTTTCAGCATGATATAGGACTCACAGTGTAAAGCTCTGGCTACTAGTTCAGCAGATGAATAGGTACTACAGTGTAAACTCTGCCAACTAGTCTCAGCATGATATAGGACTACAGTGATAAACTCTGTCTACTAGTTCAGCATGATTATAGGACTACAGTGTAGCACTCTGTTACTAGTTTCAGCATGATATAGGACTACAGTGTAAACTCTGCTACTAGATTCAGCATGATATACGGACCACAGTGTAAACTCTGCTACTAGTGTCACGAGCATGATAATATGACTACAGTTGTAAACTCTGGCTAGTAGTATCAGCATGATATAGGACTACAGTGTACACTCTGCCTACTAGTTCAGCATGGATATAGGATCTTATACAGTGTAAACTTCTCGTCTACTAGTTCAGTCATGATATGGACTGACAGTGTAAACTCATGTTACTGACTAGTTTCAGCAAACGATATAGGACTATCAGTGTAAACTCTGCTACTGAGTTCAGCATGATATAGAACTACAGGTGGTAAACTCTTCTAACTAGTTTCCAGCTGATATAGGACTGATCAGTGTATACCTCTGCTACTAGTATCAGTCATGATATAGGGACTACATCTCTATATGAGCTAGCCTTAGGTTTCTCACATGACTGCTCTCGTCTGGTTCACCAACCTACTTCTCGAGATAGAGTTCATGTGTCAAATCGGAGGGCCCTGTTGTCTGTACCTATGGCAGTCTCTATGTGGGTGCCACAAGGGGTTCAATTCTCTGTGACCGCCTCCTTTTCTCAGTGTATAATCAAATGATGTCTGCTCTTGCTGCTGGTGACTCTCAGATCCACCTCTTACGCAGACGACATACCATTTGTTGTATACACATCTGGGCCGCGTCATTGGACACTGTGGGTTGAACAAACCTCCCAAACGAGCCGTCAATGCCATACAACACTCCTTCAGTAGCCTCCACTGCTCTTAAACTACTAAGTCAAAACTAAACATGCATGCTCCTTCAATCGAACGCTGCTGGCAGACCACGCCTCCGCACGACCTAGAATCACTACTCCTCGACGGGTTCTGAACCCTAGAAGTGTGTGGACAACTACAAATACCTAGGTGTATCTTGTTAGACTTGTAAACTTACGCCTTCCAGACTCACATTCAGAATCCTCCATTCCAAAGTTAAATGTAGAATCGGCTTCCTATTTCGCAACAAAGCAAAGCCTCCTTCACTGACTCATGCTAGCCAAGACATGCCCTCAGTATAAAACTGACTATCCTAACGCGCGAGTGAGGCGGCCGCTATCTTGCTCTCGGCGTATCGAAGGATTGGCACGTCAGCGTCGGGAGGACGGAGCTGAGCCTCAGCAAAACGAAGATCTAGTGTGGCAGCGAATGCTAGTGAATGCGTAGGTGAACCTATCTACTGAGAGAATCGTTTTGTCGAGGAAGTCAGTCGGCAAAGGAGCGAGAGTGGGATGATAGGTGAGAGTGTGTGGATCGATAGGACTACAGAACGGGCTCCTCACGCCGGGGTCCTTGTGAAAGAGAGCGGTTGACTAGCCACTATCGAGCGAAGAGGGAGAGCCTGGTATAAGGAGTTGGCCTGTACGCTCTTGTTGGGCTGTGTCCTCACTACATGTTCGTCGTCCAAACACACTGGCTCCAGGCCATCTATAATCACTGCTAGGCATAATCCCCACCTTTATCTTAGCTCAGTGGGTCACCATAGCAGACACCCACCCGTAGTCTGCGCTCCAGCAGTATATCTTCACTGTTCCTGCCCCAAAGCCAACACCTCCTTTGGTGGCCGCCATTCCTTCCAGTTTCTCTGCCTTGCAATGACTGGAACGAATTGCAAAAATCTCTGAACTTGGAGACTCCTTGATCTCCCTCACTATACTTTAAGCATCATTGTCAGAGCACCTTACGCGATCACTGCACCTGTACACAGCCCATCTGAAATTAGCCCACCCAACTACCTCATCCCTATATTGTTTATTTATTTTGCTCTGTTGCACCCCAGTATCTCTTATTTGCACATATCTCTTGCACATCTAGCATTCCAGTGTTAATACTAAATTGAATTATTTTGTCACTATAGCTTTTATTGACCGTACCCTCCATAAACTTGAATTCTACATGGGCACACACTGTTAATATATAATTTTCTGTTGTATTTTTTTTTACTTTGTGTTTTTTTTAACCCGCATATGTAACTCTGTGTTTGTTGTTTTTATCGCACTGCTTTTTGCCTTTATCTGGCCAGGTCGCAGTTGTAAATGAGAACTTGTTCTCAACTGGCTTACCTGGTTAAAATAAGGTTAAAATAAAATAAAAAATAAAATAATAAAACAGTGTAAACTCTGTTTACTAATTTCAGCATGATATATATGATCTACAGTGTAAACTGTTACTAGATCAGCATGATATAGGGACTACAGTGTACACTCTGTTAGCTAGTTCAGCATGCATATATAGGACTACAGTGGTAAGCTCTGCTGACTAGTTCCCAGCATGATATATGACTACAGTTTACTCTATGCTACTAGTTTCAAGCAATGATATATAGGACTACAGTGTAAACTCTGCTACTAGTTCAGGCATGATATATAGGACTACAGTGTAAACTCTGCTACTAGTTTCAGCATGATATATAGGATCTACAGTGTAAACTCTGTTACTAGTTCAGCACTATATAACACTACAGTGTAAACCTCTGCTACTAGTTCAGCACGAATATATAGGACTACAGTTGTAAACTCTGCTACTAGTTCAGGCACGATTACTATAGGACCTACAGTGTAAACTCTGTCTACTAGTTCAGCACGATATATAGTGACTAACAGTGTAAACTCTGCTACTAGTTCAGCATGATATATAGGACTACACGGTGTCAAACTCTGCGTACTAGTTCAGCACAATATAGAGGACTACGTGTGTAAACGCTGGCTACTAGTTCAGCATGATATAGGACTACAGTGTAAACTCTGCTTACTAGTTTCAGCATTGATATAGGGACCACAGTGTAAACTCTGCTACTAGTTCAGCACAATACAGAGTACAACAGTGTATAACTCTGTGTTATGCTGAGTTTCTAGGTATCAAGTGATTACGAATGTAAGGAATATCTTTAGACACTTTGTAGACAGTCTAATGCGAATGTTTTTATGATTCTGTACCGGGGTTAGAGACACCAAGGGGAAGAGCTTTGTCCTTTTTGACGTTTCCAACTCACTAACAAAGGAAACGCTCTAACTTATACAGCGCCTTGGTCATCTTCCTTCATTCACATACATCTGGAAACCCATCATAGGCCATGCCCTGACTCTGTTATTATAACCTTTGCCACCAGTCACTACATCCTGTCCATCACTCAACCACTACTCTAACCATCACTAAATCTACTTCAACACAAGGAATGTAGGACTTCATGGCCCCAAACTAAAATTATCTAGCAAGTCTACACTCTGTCCTCACAATACTACTATGACATTTCATCAATTACACTCTGCTACTAGTTCAGCGTGATATATAACACTACAGTGTAAACCTCTGTTTACTAGTTCAGGCATGATATAGGACCTACAGTGTAAACTCTGCTACTAGTTTCAGCACAATATAGAGGACTACGGTGTAAAACTCTGCTGAACTGTAGTCGCAGCACAATATATAGGACTACAGTGTAAACTCTGCATACTAGTTCAGCACCAATTATAGGACTACAGTGTAAACTCTGCTACTAGTTCAGCACACAATATGAGGACTACGGTGTAAACTCTGCTACTAGTTCAGCATGATATAGGACTAATACAGTGTAAACTCTGCTACTAGTTCAGCACAATATAAGAGGACTACGGTGTAAAACTCTGCTACGAGGTTCAGCACAATATATAGGACTACAGTGTAAACTCCTGCTACTATTTTCAGCACGCTAATATAGGACTACAGTGTAAATTAATTTACCGATGTTCAGCATGATAGACTAGACTACAGTGTTAAATTCTGTTACTTAGTTCACAGCATGATCTAGGACTATAGTGTAAATTATGTTACTAGTTCAGCATGATATATAGGACCTACAGTGTAAACTCTGCTACTCGTTCAGCATGATATATAGGACTACAGTGGTACACTCTGTTTACTTAGTTCAGCATGATATAGGACTACAGTGTAGAACACTTGACAACAGCATATAGAATCATGATTTCATTATGTGTAGATTAGACTACAGTTCTCTCTCCTGGTTTGCCTAGTTAATCATGTTAATTAATTAATTTACAAGTTTCAATGACATTGTAAATACTTGGATCCCCCAAAAGAAAAGTAATAGTAGTGAAATAATTTAATCAAGAGTGCAGTATTAGTTGAGTATTCATAGCGCCATTTTACACGCAAACAGGTTCAGGCTACGTGTAAACCTCCAATACTTAGACCTAGTCTATTTCAGAAATAGCCATCGTGGTCTTATTAGGCTTCTGTTTAGGTACACTTGACCATAATGGTATTAATTACTGCTAACATGCTGATCACCCTGCCTGTTGGTATTAATACTGCTAACATGCTTGAAGTCTCCCTGTCTGTTGTATTAATACTGCTAACATGCTGAGTCTCCGCTGCCTGTTTGTATTAATAACTGCTTAACATGCTGGGAGTCTCCCTGTCTGTTGTATTAAATACTGCTACACTGCTAGATCTCCCTGTCTGTTGGTATGAATACTGCTAACATGCTGAGATCTCCCTGTCTGTTGGTATTAATACTGCTAACATGGCTGAGTCTCCCTGTCTGTTGGTATTTAATACTGCTAACATGCTGAGTCTCACCTGTCTGTTGGTATTAAAGCTGCTAAACCAAATGACTGAAGTCTCCCTGTCGTTGTGGTAATTAATACTGCTAACGTTGCTGAGCACCCTGTCTGTTGGTATTAATTACTGCTAACATGCTGAGCACTTCCTGTCTGTTGGTATTAATACTGCTAACATGCTGAGCACCCTGGTCTGTTGGGTATTATATACTGCTAACATGCTGAGTCTCCCTGTCCTGTTGGTATTAAGACTGCTAACATGCTGAGTCTCCCCTGTCTGTTGGGTAATTAATACTGCTAACATGCTGAGCACTCCTGTCTGTTGGTATTAATACTGGCTAAACATGCTGGTCTCCCTGTCTTGTTGGTATTAATATCTGCTAATATGCTGAGTCCTCCCTGTCCTGTTGGGTATTATATACTGCTAACACTTTTGGGCCCCTGAGTCCTCCCTGGTCTGTTTGGTATTAATACTGCTAACATGCTGAGGCACCCTGTCTGTTGTAATTAATCTGCTAACAATGCTGAGGCTCTCTGTCCCCTGTTGGTATTATACTGCTAACCATGCTGAGCACACCCTGTCCTGTTGGTATTATATACTGCTACACTGCTGAGGCACCCTGTCTGTTTGGGTAATTAATACTGCTGATCATGCTGAGCAACACCCTGTCTGTTGGTAATTAATTACTGTGCTAACATGCTGAGCACCCTGTCTGTTGGTGTATTAATACTGCTAACATGCTGAGTCTCCCAAAATGTCTGTTGTATTAAATACTGCGTAACATGCTGGAGTCCTCCCTGTCTGGTTTGGTATTAATACTGCTAACAACAATGCCTGACGCACGTCCTGTATGTTGGTAGTACGACTGCTAATATGCTGAGTCTCTCCCTGTCCCTGTTGGTATTAATACTGCTAATATGCTGAGTCCTCCCCTGTCCTGTTGGGTATTAATACTGCCTAACATGCTGAGTCTCTCCCTGTCCTGTTGGTAATTAATACTGCTAACATGCTGATCGCACCTGTCCTGTTGGTATTAAATACTGCTAACATGCTGAGGTCTCCCTGTCTGTTTGGTAGTTAATACTGCGACAATTGCTGATCACCCTGTCTGTTGGTATTAATGCTGCTAACATGCTGAGTCTCCCTGTCTGGTTGGTATTAATACTGCTAACATGCTGACGCTTCCCTTGTCTGTTGGTATTAATACTGCTGAACTGCTGAGTCTCCCTGTCTGTTGGTATTAATACTGGCTAACATGCTGAGTCCCTCCCTTGTCTGTTGGTATTAATACTGCTAACATGCTGAGTCTCCCTGGTCTGTTGTGTATTAATACTGCTAACATGCCCTGAGTCTCCCTTCCTGGTTGGTTATTAATACGGGCTAACCATGCTGATCTCCCTGTCTGTTGGTTATTTAATAACTGCTAACATGCTGAGTCTCCCTGTCTGTGGTATTAATACTGCTAACATGCTGAGCACCCCCCCTGGCTGTTGGTAATTAATACTGCTTAACATGCTGAGTCTCCCTGGCTGTTGGTATTAAATACTGCTAAACATGCTGAGTCGCCATGTCTGTTGGTAGTAATAGCTGCTACATGCTGAGTCCCTCCCTGTCTGTTGTTGGTATTAATACTGCTAACCATTCTGAGTACTCCCTGTCTGTTGGTATTAATTACTGCTAGCATGCTGAGTCTTCCCTTGTCTGTTGGTATTATATTGCTAACATGCTGAGTCTACTGTCTGTTGGTATTAATACTGCTAACATGCTGAAGATCTTCCCTGCCCTGTTGGTATTAATACTGCTAACATGCTGAGTCTCCCCTGTCTGTTTGGTATTAATACTGCTAAACATGCTGAGTCTCCCTGTCTGTTGGTATTAATACTTGCTAACATGCTGAAGTCCTCCCCTGTCTTTTGGTTAATTAATACTGCTAACATGCTGAGTCTCCTGTCTGTTGGTTATTAATACTGCTAACATGCTGAGTCTCCCTGTCCTGTTGGTATTAATACTGCTAACATGCTGAGTCTCCCTGTCTGTTGGTATTAATACTGCTAACATGCAGTCATCCCTGTGTCTGTTGGGTAGCAGGTTGGTAGCTCTCCCATACCCATGAACTACAGCCTGCATCTCTTCTCTGCTGCAGTCTCAGGCCACTGTCCAGAAAACAGAGCCCCTATCCCCCAGATCTGAAATTAGTTTAGAAAATGTTAAGGCTGATATGGACGCAATATGGCAGTACCTCCTCCACTTTTTCCTCTGATTAGGTTTAGAATGGAATGTTTTGCCATATTGGCTAATGTTTAACTATCGCATTTCTCGTCCTCACAGATCCGCACCATTAGACCCTGGTAAAGCCTAGAGGTTTTGTGTTTTTGGGATGGGGTTTCAGTGCTCAGAAGCTGTGGTAGCTAGGACACTGTGACTGTACTGAGGGGGGGTTCAAACTCAGGAGGTTTTTTTAAGAATTTGCCGCAGGAGAGGAGAGGGGGAAAAAACACCTCAATGGATGGATTAAAATACCACACATGTTTAGGTGGTTACGTTTTTCCCAGGGCTCTGTACATCCTGACCCTGTCAGTGTTGACTCACACACATTCCTAGAGTATAGGCCTAGGTGTTTGTTTATGGTAAGTCCCAAATGACACCCTATTCCTATGGAATATAGTGCACTACTTTTGATCAGACATACCAAACAGTGGTCCTTTGGTATTCTCAGTTGATAGAGCATGGCATGCCAGGGTAGTGGGTTCGATTCCTGACCGCACCCATATGTTAAAATACAGTGGGCTTGCAAAATAGTTTTTATTGTGAAACAAACAAGAAATAAGACGTACAAAATAACACAGAACTTGAGCGTGCTATAACTATTTACCCCCCCAAAGTTCAATACTGTTGTAGAGGTCAAGACCATTTGCAGCAATTACAACTGCAAGTCTCGGGTATTTCTCTTATAAGCTTGGCACATCTAGCCACTGGGATTTTTTGGCCCATTCGTCAAGGCAGAAACTGCTCCTTTCAAGTTGGATTTGGTTCCGCTTGGTGTACAGCAATCTTTAGTCATAACCAACGTTCCTCAATTGGGATTGAAGGTCTGGGCTTTATGACCAGCGCCTTCCAAGACCATTTAAAATGGTTTCCCTTAAACCACTCAAGTGTGTTGCTTTAGCAGTATGCTTAGGGTTATTGTCCTGCTGGAAGGTGAAACCTCCGTCCCAGTCTCAAATCTCTTGAAGACTGAAATCATGTTTCCCCTCAAGATTTCCTCCCCGTATTAGGCGCCATCCATCATTCCTTAAAGTCTGACCAGTTTCCTCCCAGTCCCTGCCGATGGAAAAAACAATCCCCACAGCGTGATGCGCTGCCACCACCATGCTTCACTGTGGGGATGGAGTTCTGGGTGTGATGAGAGGTGTTGGGTTTTGCGCCAGACATAGCGTTTACCCTTGATGGTCAAAAAAGCTCATTTTGAGTGTCATCTGAACCATAGTACCCTTCTTCCATATGTTTGGGGAGTCCTCCCACATGCCTTTTGGCGAACACCAAACGTTTTGCTATTTTTTTTCTTTAAGAAGTTGATTTTTTCTGGCCACCCTTCCGTAAAGCACAGCTCTTTGGGGGGTTGGAGTGTAATGGCTTAAAGTGGTCCCTATGGACAGATACTCCAATCTTCCGCTGTGATAGCTTTGCAAGCTCCTTCAGGGTTATCTTTGGTCTCTTTGTTGCCTCTCTGATTAATGGCCCTCCTTTGCCTTGGTCCGTGAGTTTTGGTGGGGTCGGCCCTCTCTTGGCAGGTTTGTGTGTGTGCCATATTTCTTTCCATTTTTTTAATAATTTAATTTAATGGTGCTCCGTGGGATGTTCAAAGTTTCGGATATTTTTTTAATAACCCAGCCTGATCTGTACTTCTCCAGAACTTTGGTCCCTGACCTGTTTTGGAGAGCACCTTGGTCTTCATGGTGCCGCTTGCTTGGGTGTGCCTCCCCCTTGCTTAGTGTGTGTTGCAGACTCTGGGGCCTTGTCAGAACATGTGTATATATACTGAGATCATGTGACAGTATCGTGACACTTAAATAAAGTCACCTGTGTGCAATCTTAACTAATGATGTGACTTCTGAAGGTAATTGGTTGCAACCAGTATCTTATTTAGTGTCTTCATATGCAAAGGGGTGAATACATATCCATGCACGCACTTTTCTGTCAAAAAAAATTGTGTATTTTTTTTTAACAAGGAATTTTTTTTTAATTTCACTGCAACCAATTTTGGAACTATTTTGTAGTATGTCCATTACATGAAATCCAAATTTAAAATCCATTTAAATTAGCAGGTTGTAGTGCAACAAAATAGGAAAAGCGCCAAGGGGTATGAATACTTTTTGCAAGGAAGGCGTCTGTCATATGCACGTCAGTTGTCCTGCTAAAATTGAGATCAGTTTATTAATTATTTATAGCACTAACAGATCTCTGGAACCAGGCTTCACATATCTGGCTGTTCAAATTAGTATATCATGCCTATGCTCATGCACATGAACCAACCCTTCTAATTCCAATTCATGGAGCCACCTGACTGATGAATGGCATGAAGTCTGCATTCATTCAGCTCTAGCATGGCATTGTCCTTTGTCATGACTGGATGAGTCAGGTGCCATGCAGGACCATTCTAGTTCCATTACAGCTAGATGACCAGACAGGACAGTAAGTTCTGTTTTATGTCTTATGGTCAGACAGTAGTTTCTAGTTGCCTTTAACGTCTATGGCCAAACAGTTTAGTAGACTGATAAACAGCCACATGGGACAAGAGAAAGTGCTATGCTACAATTCCAGGAGTCACATACCTTTCAGCTAGGCCTATCTGTAGATATTACTGGGACTGTAATTAACTAGTTTGTATCTAGCACATAGTGTGGGTCAGCAAGTCTGGACACAGTTCCGTGAGTCTGAATATAGACTGAATACAGACTGACTGAGGTCTGATATAGTTTTTAAGACGAGACAGATACCTCATGTCTGGATAAAAGCTTTATCGACTCTCAGCAGGTCTGATAGAGCTTTTTTGAACAGAGACAGTACCTCAATGTCTGATAAAGCTTTATGACCTCATCAGGTCTGAATAGTTTTAAAATGACCCTCAGCAGATGTTTGTCATTAGAGGATACAGAAGGCTCCTAAAGGCCTGCTGCTGTTCCATGTGTTCTGAGACGGGTGAGAGGTCAAGGGGTCTGGTGACAGGATATATATGAGTTAAGAGCTAGGTGTGTTCAGACATGTTCCACTGGACCACAACAGGATAGGCCTAAGTCCTGAATGTCCCAGGTGATGGTTGTAATCTCCCAGACATTATACCACAATTGGATCATAAAACAACAGTCTCTCCCGTGTGTCCCTCCGTTTCGACCATGAGGAGCTGGTGGAGTTGCCAGGAGAGCCGTGGTGCTGGTGTGTAACAGTCCTCCTCTCTTCCCGTGTGTCTTCCCAGTTATCCATGAGGCCCAGGAGGAGTTGCTTGGAAGTTCCAGGAAGGGGGAGCAGAGAGCTGGGAGCAGAGTTATAGGCTCTCGCTATGACAGGCTGAACACCGCCTCAGAGACCTGCACACAGAGGAACCCAAAGACTGAAGAGCGAGTTGGACAACATCAAGGTAACCTATACGCAGAACTGACACACACACACATGACACACCACACACACACACACACCACACACACACACACACCCACACAGAGGGGTTGGAACTCAAACACTGAAGTGCGAGCTGGAACAACCTCAAGGTAAATTGTTGTAACCTCTTGGTGTTGTAATTGAACAAATATGTGAAACTGTTGGGGATTCAGTTCAGCCAAACACTGTTCCTGTGGTATTCGGTTGGTAAAACACTGTTCCTGTGGATTCGTTTTGGGTACACACTGTTCCTGTGGATTTTGGTATGGGGTAAACACTGTTTCCTGAGGATTTGGTTTGGCAAACACTGGCTTACAGGAACGGAATCTATCAGTTAATGTCACCCATTCCTTTCCACACAGGGACTGGGAAACAGGGGCTCACACACCACCATCTTTTTGGGATGAGTGAGTTATATTTATATATATAGTATATATATATATATACTATATAGTATATATAATATATAGCACTACACACACCACACACACACGACACACACACCACCCACACCACAACAGCACACACACACCAACACACACACACACACCACACACCAGTGGTGGTGACAAAGGTGTTTGCCTGATTTCTTTATTGGTTTGCATGTTTTGTCCACACCTTAAATGTTTCAGACATCAAACAAATTTAAATATTAGTCAAGATAACCACAGTAAACACACAAAATGCAGTTTTGAAATGCACAGGTTGTTATTATTATTAAGGGGAAAACAAAATCCCCACCCACATGGCCCCTGTGTGAAAAAGTGATTGCCCCCTACAAACCTAATAACTGGTTGGCCACACCCTTAGCAGCAAACACTGCAAATCCAAGCGTATTGCGCTATAACTTGCATGAGTCTTTTACAGCGCTGGTGGAGGAATTTTTGGCCACACTCATCTTTGGCAGAATTGTCGTAATTCAGTCCACATTGGAGGGTTTTCTGAGCATGAACTGCCTTTTTAAAGGTCAGAGCCACAGCATCTCATAGGATTCAGGTCCAGGGACGTGACTAGGCCACTCCAAAGTCTTCAATTTAAAATTTTTTCTTTCAGTCCATTCAGAGGGTGGACTTGCCTGGTGTGTTTTGGGATCATTGTCCCTGCTGCAGAACTCCAAGGTTCGCTTCAGCTTGAGGTGCACGAACAGATAGCTCCGACATTCTCCTTCAGGATTTTTTGTGGTACAGCAGAATTCATGGTTCCATTTATCACAGCAAGTCTTCCAGGTTCCTGAAGTCATGCAAACAGGCCCAGACCCAATCACACTACCCACCACCATGTTTTTTACTGTTGGTATGATGTTCTTTTCTGAAATGCAGTGTTAGCTTTTACGCCCAGATGTAATGGGACACACACCGTCCAAAAAGTTCAACTTTTGTCTCGTCAGTCCACAGAGTATTTTCCCAAAGGTCTTGGGGATCATCAAGATGTTTTCTGGCAAAATGAGTACGAGCCCTTAATGTTCTCTTTTTGCTCAGCAGTGGTTTTCGTCTTGGAACTCTGCATGCAGGCCATTTTTGCCCAGTCCTCATTCTTATGGTGGAGGTCCATGACACTGACCGTAAACTGAGGCAAGTGAGGCCTGCAGCTCTTTGATGTTGTTTGTGTGGGTCTTTTTGTGACGCTCTGGATGAGTCGTCGCTGCGCTCTTGGGTAATTTTGGGTCCGGCGGCCACTCCTGGGAAGGTTCACCACTGGTTCCATGTTTTTTTTTTGCATTTGTGGATAATGGCTCTCACTGGTGGTTCGCTGAGATCCCAAGCTTTTAGAACTGGCTTTATAACCTTTTCCAGACTGAATGGATTCTCAGTTACTTTTCTTTCTCATTTGTTCCTGAATTTCTTTGTTATCTCGGCATGATGTCTAAGCTTTTGAGATCTTTTTGGTCTAACTTCACTTTGTCAGGCAGGTCCTATTTAAGTGGATTCCTTGATTGAGAACCAGTTGTGGCAGTAATCAATTGCCTGGGTGTGGGCTAGAGGAATGAACGCAGGTGTGATAAACCACGAGTGTTAGTTGTGTTATAACAGGGGGGCTACCACACTTTTTCACACAGGGCCCATGTAGGTTTGGATTTTGTTTTTCCCTTAAATATGACAACCTTCATTTCAAAACTGCATTTTTTGTGTTTACTGGTGTTTATTCTTTTGACTATATGTACATTTGTTTGTATCTGAAACATTGAAGTGTGACAAACATGCAGAACAAATACCACTCAGGAAGGGTGCAACACTTTTTTCTCACACCAGCTGTAAATATATATATAGTTTGGCTGTCGAGCAGTTCCTATGCCTTGGCCTAATCCCCAGGGCCGTTCAGTCAGTACACTGTAATAGGATGACAACAGGCACAAATAGACACTAGAAGGTATGTTTAACCCACCTGCTAATGCTAGCCCAGTATAATCACTGCTTATATCACTAGTGCTAGCCAGGTATATTTACTGCTGTATATCACTAGTGCTCTAGCCAGGTATATCACATGCTTATCTCACTAGTGCTAGCCAGGTATATCACTGCTATATCACTATGCTAGCCAGGTATATTACTGCTTATTGTCACTAGTGCTTAGCCAGGTATATTTACTCGCTTATAATCACTAGTGCTAGCCAGGTAATATTACTGCTTATATCACTAGGGGCTAGCCAGGTTATATTACTTACTGCTTATATCACTAGTGCTAGCCAGGTATGTTACTAGCTTACTGGCTTATAGATCAACTAGTGCTTAGCCAGTATAATCACTGCTTCTATCACTAGTGCTATCCAGGTATATTACTGCTTATATCACTAGTCTAAGCCAGGTATATTACTGCTTATATCAACGAGTGCTAGCCAGGTATATTACTGCTTATATCACTAGTGCTAGCCATGGTATAATTACTGCTTATATCACTAGTGCTAGCCATGTATATTACTGCTTATATCACTAGTGCCTAGCCAGGTATATTCTGCTTATATCACTATTGCTAGCTCAGGTATACACTGCTTATATTCACTAGTCTAGCCAGGTAAAAAATCACGCACTTTCACTTGTATATCACTGCTTATATCACTAGTGCTAGCCAGGAAGGTATATATTACTGCTTATATCACTGTGCGTATCGACCAGGTATATTACTGCTTATTCACTAGTACTTATTTATATTTATTACTAGTGCTAGCCAGGTATATTACTTACTGACTTATATCACTAGTGCTAGCCAGGTATATGACTGCTTTATATCACTAGTCGTGCTAGCCAGGTATATTACTGCTTATAATCACTAGTGTGCTACTATTGCTTATAGAGCCAGGTATATCACTGCTTATATCACTAGTGCTAGCCAGGTATATTACTGTGCTTATATCACTAGTGCTATGCCAGGTATAAATAAAAACTTACCAGCTTATATCATAGTGCAGAGCCAGGTTAACGATATTACTGCTATTATATCACTAGTGCTAGCCAGGTATGGTCACTGAATGCTTATATCACTAGTGCTAGCCTGTATATTACTGATGTTATATCACTAGTGCTAGCCAGGTATATTATATTCACTGCTATATTATATCACTAGTGCTAGCCAGTGTATTCACTGCTTTATAATCACTAGTGCTTACACAACAGGTATTACCAACACTGACAAAACATGAGTATATCACACTGAGATAAAAGATTTGCTGCTTGTCTTTTCCAGAGGTGCTATGGTTAACATGATGCTAAACCAGGATGTATATCACTGAGTTACATAGAACTTCTTTTTGATGCTTATTTTTTTCCTTTCCTCCCTTCCAGGATGTATATTCACTGGGATAATGGAACATGAGCTAACCAGGATGTTGGGTTCACTGAGATAATGGAACATTGATGCTACCAGGATGTCTATGGGGCACTGAGGATAAGCAAACACGTGCTTCTTTATGACGAGGTGCGTCTCTTCATGACCATTTTCTTCTGTCCTGCGATGGGAGGACTGCTTCTCCCTTTGGGATTCATGCGAGGGGGAAAGGGTGGTAGACATGACGCCGTTGTGTTAGACTACAAATATGGCAGCAAATAATAATACTAATTTTCACATGTGAATGTGCAGTAGACTGCTAGAGAAGCTGAATGTCCTAGAGTCCCTAAAGTTCTATGAATGGGCCTGCTCTGAGAGACTGGGATTTGGGCATGCTGAGGGGGCTGTAGACTACAGTGCCTGTGTCCATGGGCAAAAAAAGTTTTGAGAATGACACAAATACTGGGTTTTTTCACAGTCTGCTCGCTGCCCTCAGTTTTTGATGTGATGTGGCCCAGAAGTTGACCAAAGCAATTGACAGCATCCAGGGCAGGCGGAACACAGGATTGCAGAGGTCAAAAGGGCGTATTGAGCTTGAAAAGAAGGGTCAAACACCACTGCAAATATTGACTCTTTGCATAAACTTAATGTAATTGTCAATAAAAGCCTTTGACAAACTATGGAATGCTTGTATGGATGCTTTTAATTACTTCATTATATACCATAGTAACATCTGACAAAATATCGCATAACACTGGAAGCAGTGAACTTTGTGAAGACTAATACTTGTGTCATTCTCAAAACTTTTGACCACGACTGTAGAGAAGCTATGTCCTAGAGCTAAAGTTCTATGAAATGGGCCTGGGAGGACTGTGGTATTCATGTGAGGGGGCTGTAGCTTGTTCTCCTGAAATGATGGGCCTCTCTTGAGCTGAGGCATGTAGCTAGGTTAGCTGTGCTGCTGTTGACCCAGACCTCAGGCTGGCCTGATTCTGACCCTATGAGCCATACTTCACAGCCTCGCCAGAGAACAAAGGCGTTGTGAGTTCTAGAATCTATGAACACTATGAGAAAGAATGTTTAACTATCAGTGCTGTTTGTGTTAGCATTAAGAACGTTTGGCATGTCAAACGGCTCTCCCTTCCTGTCACCTCAGTCTTTAATGCAACCATCTCCACACGCACTCATTCTCTCTCCCCCTCTCTCTCCCCCCCGTAGGAGAATTGGAGCAGCAGTATGCTCAGAGTTATAAGCAGGTCTCCATGTTAGAGGATGACCTGGACAGACCAGAGGAAATCAGGAGCACCTTCATAAATACGTCAGAGAACTGAGCAGGCCAACATGACCTGGAGAGAGCCAAGAGGTCACTATATAACCATAGTAGAACTAAACTAAACTTACTAACGCAGCATTCAAATGTTTTACTTGACTTCAAGCCTAGGTTGTAGGCTAAGTGGATTAACTTTGTGTTGTTACCTAAATGAAAGCATGTTGACTGGTAGCTGTGTCTCAGTATTCAGAGAGTGTCCTCCACTTAGTGTTAACCCAGTTATCCAACCCACACAGATATACTGTACTTTTTTAGCTGCTTCTGCTACTAACAGTTGTCCACCCCAACCCCTCTCCTCCTCTCCTCTCCTCCTCCCTCCTCCTCTCCTCCCTCCTCTCTCCTCCCTCCCCCTCTCCTCCCTCCCTCAGGGCGACCATTGTAATCTCTGGAGGACTTTGAGGGTCGTCTGAACCAGGCCATAGAGAGGAATGCCTTCCTGGAGGGTGAACTGGAGCTAGAAGGAGAACCTACTGGAGTCATTTCAGAGACTGAAGGATGAAGCCAGAGGTACGGACGGGGACAACCCCTAACTGTACCCTACCTTCCCCTAACTCCCTGTCCCCTACTAATCAAGGGCTTGATGATTAGTTTTGAATCCGATGTACTGATAGTACTGGATATATGAAATAGTGGAACTGCTGGCTGGTACTTGAGGAGAGGTTGGGGAAACCCCCACCTGCCCTATCCATTTGGTTGAATCCTGTCTGTATTGGTGTGTCTGATGCCCAGGCCCTGAGACAGAGGACTCCAGACAGAATGTTGTGTCTGTAATCATGTCAGTATTGGTGCTTGTATCTCATTTCCTGTCTATTCTGTCCCCCCCCAGACCTGAGACAGGAGATGGCAGTGAGGGAGAGGAACTACAGACAGGTTTGTCAGCCCCCAGCTCTCCTACCCCTGGACATCGACAAAGTTGGACTCTGCTGTCCAGCCTCCCTGTCCCTGCCTGCCACCCCTGTAGGGAAGGGAATGGAACACCCCTTCCTCAACCCTAAATCATCAGGTAGGTCAACAGCAGCATGTCTTCTAACAGACTGGGTGGAAATAGTATTAGTTTTCTTTCAAATACTTTACATGTGCTTCACATTTTACATGTTAGGCATTTAGCAGACGCTCTTATCCAGAGCGACTTACAGGAGCCATTAGGGTTAAGTGCCTTGCTCAAGGCACATTCGACAGATTTTTCACCTAGTCGGCTCGGGAATTAGAAACCAGCAACTTTTCCGGTTACTGGCACAACGCTCTTAACCACTAAGCTACCTGCACCCGGCAAGCTTTATTGAGCTTGCCGGGTGCAATGGAACCAATGGAAGAGTCTCAAAGTCACTCCAGGCAGTCTCAATTAAATGCTCAAAGTGTTTTGAAAGTAATATAAATACTATTTGAAACCCAGGTCTGTTTTTTAGTTCCTTAACTTTTGGAGCTGTACCTCCATGTGAAACAGTTTTTTCTATGTCTCTGTCATGCTAAATACTGTCTCTCTCCTCTTTGAACCCAGGTCCTTTTACCTCCATGTGAAACAGTTTCTATGTCTCTGTCATATGCTAAATACTGTCTCTTCTTCCCCCCCCCCCCCTCTCTCCTCTCTCTCTCTCGTCTTCTCTCTCTACAGTGTTTAACAAAATGCTGTGGGCATGGTAGCTCACCACCTCTGACCCCATCAGCAAGAATCTCTGCTCTTAATATCGTTGGGGACCTACTTAGAAAAGTGGGGGTAAATAATCAGACCCTTTCTCCTTTTCTTGTAGCATGTTTTCCAATGCCATTGTTATGCATCATCCTCTATGAAGCTAATGTTGGCAACAAAACATTAACACTCTTCTTGAGTGAACCCGACAGTTTGGGCTTCCATCTCTTCTCTTGACTTGACAGCAGAGTATATTTGAAATATATCCTGAATTAAAGGTTAAAGGTTACAACAGAATCCTCAGCTTGTGATTAGTCTAATGTAGGCCATGTTTGTCTGTCGTTAGGCGCTGGAGTCCAAGCTAGCTGCATGTAGGAACTTTGCCAAGGACCAGGCAGTGAGGAAAACCTACTCCCACGTCATCCAACCAACATGATCACTGGAAAGGAAACCTCATCAACAGCAACGCCACCAAGTTCTCCCACTCACTACACACCACCTACTACGACAAAACGTGAGTTCCCTCTCTCAGGAGTATTCCCACTGTTCCATCTATCTCTCGGAGTTGCTCTCTCTCTCAGGAGTATTCCCACTGTTCCATCTATCTCTCGGAGTTGCTCTCTCTCTCAGGAGTATTCCCACTGTTCCATCTATCTCTCGGAGTTGCTCTCTCTCTCAGGAGTATTCCCACTGTTCCATCTATCTCTCGGAGTTGCTCTCTCTCTCAGGAGTATTCCGACTGTTCCATCTATCTCTCGGAGTTGCTCTCTCTCTCTCTCAGGAGTATTCCCCACTGTTCCATCTATCTCTCGGAGTTGCTCTCTCTCTCAGGAGTATTCCCACTGTTCCGTCATCTCTGAGTTGCTCTCTCTCTCAGGAGTATTCCCACTGTTCCATCTAGCTCTCGGGAGTTGCTCTCTCTCTCAGGGAGTATTCCCACTGTTCCGTCTATCTCTGAGTTGTTCTCTCTCGTAGGAAGTATTCCCACTGTTCCATCGATCTCTCGGAGTTGCTCTCTCTCTCAGGAGTATTCCCTTGTTTCCATCGATCTCTCGGAGTTGCTCTCTCAGGAGTATTCCCACTGTTCCGTCTATCTCTGAGTTGTTCTCTCTCGTAGGAGTATTCCCACTGTTCCATCGATCTCTCGGAGTTGCTCTCTCAGGAGTATTCCCACTGTTCCATCTATCTCGGAGTTGTTCTCTCTCGTAGGAGTATTCCCACTGTTCCATCGATCTCTCGGAGTTGCTCTCTCTCTCAGGAGTATTCCCACTGTTCCATCGATCTCTCGGAGTTGCTCTCTCTCTCTCTCAGGAGTATTCCCACTGTTCCATCTATCTCTCGGAGTTGCTCTCTCTCTCTCTCAGGAGTATTCCCACTCCTCAGGAGTATTTCCATCGATCTCTCGGTTGCTCTCTCTCTCTCTCAGGAGTATTCCCACTGTTCCATCGATCTCTCGGAGTTGCTCTCTCTCTCAGGAGTATTCCCACTGTTCCATCGATCTCTCGGAGGAGTTGTGCTCTCTCTCTCTCTCTCAGGAGTATTCCCACTGTTCCATCTATCTCTCGGAGTTGTTCTCTCTCTCAGGAGTATTCCCACTGTTCCATCGATCTCTCTGCTTGACTTCCTGTCTGCAGTGTTAGTGTGACTCACTCAGAGACAGTATAAGAAGTGAGAGGCTGAATAGACTCTAGCTCTATATCATTTTTAACCAGAGTTGGTCTAAACAGAGTATGTAGAGAATACCCAAATAGCTTTCTATTTGATATTGTGAATGAACTAACCTCTGTCCTCTTGCTTTCTCTGTGTCTGTGTTCCATGTCTGTGGTGTTCATATGTCTGGTGTTGGTGTTGTCGCCCACAGGGCTGTGAATGGACTGGACCACAGCACCCTGACTGCCCTGGCGTCGCCCCGGACTGTCTCCCCTCCTGGCATGCTGCCTCTCACCGTTTAGCGTGGCACCACCCCCAACCTCACCCCAACCTCTGGACAAGCTCACCACAGAACAAGGGTACCCCTCATCCCTCACCCCAATCTCTGCCCAAGCTCCTGTGCGCCCCACAGAACAATGAGAGGAGAGAACACTTGAAGAACCGTTTGTGTGTGTGTGTGTGTGTTCGAAAGTGCGTATGTGTTTTAAGAGTTGATTTCTGAGTGTGTGTAGGAGAGACACTTGACTGAATGATTGAAAAGGCCCCACTCACCTATGGGTAGGGTTGGATGCTGAGTGTGTCTGTATTTAACACACACAGTCACATGCCTCTGCCTGAGCTGGTCTTTGCTCATGTGTTGGTGACCTCTATGCTCTGGAGTGGCTCCATCAGTTTCTCAGTTTCACTCTATAACAGCTATATAACAGCAACTGTACCTGACAAGGTCCCCAACGGACCGCAGCTTCATTCCTCTTAACCTTTATTTTCTTGTCTGAATGAATTGCACAATTACAAATAATTTATATTTAGAATGTTGTATTTAAAAATGAAAAGGGACTTTTTGCAAAGTTAAATTATTTCATAATTACTGTATGTGTGCTTTAAGATGCTATATTTCCTGTTTGTTTGTGTTTATGTTATGGGGTCAGATGGAGTTGATGACCCTTAACCCCCATATCCAGAAGAATGACTGAATTAATGTTTACTGTGTTCAGGCTGTGATCAGAACCATGTTCTCTTATCGGGCTGCATCTCAATAGTCCAGTTAGTAGCATCCTCTCCTCATCTCAATAGTCCAGTTAGAATAGGAGAGAATGAGAGAACAGGACCGGTGAAAGCAATATGGATGATCTCTATCTCTACCAGAAATTAGCTTTCACCTGTTCAATTTCCTTCCCATCAGTGCAGATGAGAGAAAGGAGAGACAATGACTTTATAGTATTGAGATGCACCCCCACGTCCCTATTGTCCTGGGTTTGGGCTGACCAGACAGAACCGACCAGTCTGTAGTCTGGTAGGGAGGGAGGACCCTCCATGTTAAACAGCCTGGAAGCATCAGCTGATGTCCTCTTCATTAATCAATAATGCAGTTAGGTCCGCTTCACCACATCGACTGCAATGTCCTAATGGCACCCTATTCACTATATAGTGCAGTACTTTTGACCAGGGACCATGGGGCTCTAGTCAAAAGTAGTGCACTACATAGGGAAAAGGGTGCCATTTGGGACCCAGACTGCAAAGTCCTTACTTCTTTATATAAGCCTTGGATGGATGGCAAGTGATGTTCAGGGAAAAACTTGCTTTCTGTATTTAATAATAATAATAATAATAATATGCCATTTAGCAGACGCTTTTATCCAAAGTGACTTACAGTCATGTGTGCATACATTTTTAGGTATGGGTGGTCCCGGGGATCGAACCCACTACCCTGGCGTTACAAGCGCCATGCTCTACCAGCTGAGCTATATTTACATGTGGTTGGTACCATGTTATATTACATGCATCCCCTTCCCCTATTCTGATGCATAACTAGAATCAGACAACTGTTGCTTATAGAAACAAAGAAGTCAACCCTGAGCACAGCAGTGCGTCAGACAAAAGCGTTACTTATTCACATTGATATATAAACTGTACTGTGGTCGAGTCTTATCCAGCTAACATCCTGTCTACCATAACCTGCAGAACAGAATATCCAGCAACAGTAACCCAGCAGTCCAAGCATCTAACTGCCTTAGATGCTGACTCTGGGTCAGTTTTTCATTTACCCCACTAATGGTTAAGGTTAGGATTGGGGAGGGGAAGCTGAACTTAGATCTGTACCTAGGGGAAACCTCACCCTGGAGCTATCTAACAGTGGGTCACGCTCATCCCTTTTTCTAGACTAGATACTAGCCTGGTTAAACCAGACTGAATGCTGTGTTCACCATGGGGGGAGCGCTCAGTCTAGTGTTAACCAGGCTATAAATGCTCATTTTTTGACTGATTATATAAATTGCTATTGGTGCACTAATTGTGACCATTTTGTCACGTTGGCTCCTGACCTGTCAATGAAACGTTTGTAATAGTGTGTGAACCTCCTCATCTCAGAATGACATGCCTCTTCCTGGTTCTGTTGTTGATATTCACTGTTTTGATTTATTTTACATCCCCATTCTGTCTGTCTGTCTGTGTCTGCCTGTCTTCATCTGGGGTTAATAGTGCTCCCTCCTATCACAGCCTTAAATGAAAAGCCTTAAGGCCAGTTTCCCAGACACAGATTAAAGCTGCAATATGTAGCTTTTTGGGTGATTTGACCAAATTCACATAGAAATGTTATAGATCTGTTATTTCCATTGAAAGTCTAAGAAGGTTATTTTTCTATGCTTCCCGTTTTTATAGTTTTGTTTTTGGGTCTTTTACTACTGGTTTTGTTCACCAGCTTCAAACACCTGAAAATACAATAGTTTGGGTTATGGAAAATATATTTCACAGCGGTTTAGATGCTACAATGATTCTCTACACTATACTTGCTTGTTTTGTCATATAAACTGAAATTAGGCTAACTATTTTAATTTTAGCAACCAGGAAATGGCGGAGCGATTTCTGCATAGTGCATCTTAAGCCTAGTCCTGGACTAAAAAAAACACTTTCAATGGAGATTCTCCATTGAGAATGATTTTGAATCCAGGACTAGGCCTAATCTGTGTCCGGGAAACTGGCCCTAAAACTATCCCACCTCTTCCAGATTCTAGAACTATCATTTGGAGCACTTGCTTACTCCCATCGTCTATGATGTCACTCACCTTTACCACATCATGAGCTCTATATAGACCTGTTGCTATGTCCCCATGTATACA
The DNA here is from genome assembly GCA_036851935.1 of Coregonus suidteri. NCBI lineage: Eukaryota > Metazoa > Chordata > Actinopteri > Salmoniformes > Salmonidae > Coregonus > Coregonus suidteri. Next base: position 29,917 of record JAGTTL010000249.1, on the reverse strand, counting down.
GGTTTGTAACTAAGCATTGTAACTTTGCCTAACAACACATTTGTACATAGCAACGTTTGGCATTATTAGTTGTATTTATTTCAGATTTCTTTATGGCATGTGTTTAAAATGAAGAACCTGAGTTTTACTATTGTACATCAGTCCAAGATCATATATCATGATGATGTTCAATCGGATTATGATGTTCAATCGGTTGTCCAATCTATTCGATTAAATAAAATCAAAATAAAGATATTGAAAAATAACTATTGAAATATCAACTTTATTTGTGTTGCACATCTCATGATGCAGCTTAAGTCTTATGAAAAAGTTAAAACCTAAAGCTATTGGTGGAACGGGAATGTTTTTCTGACTTCTTGGTTAAGATACAGTAACATTGAGGAGTTCATTCATAGAGGACAGAAAGGCCCATATTATTGGCTTTAGCCTCACTGTTATTGGCTACAGACACACTTGCTGTCTGACCCAGACCATTGGGCTGCTCTCTTTCCAGATGGACACACCCCCAACACACATACTGTACAGATCAGCTAAACACAGTGGGACAATTGTCAAAAATATATATAAATTGAAATGTCGAGAATACTGTCGGCACAGTTATCAAATAAAACGTTATTGTCTCGCTCTCTCTCAGGTTGCTGTAGGCTCCTCTTGCTGTCATGTTGAAATTTGTACTCTGGTGAAATTATGTAAAACATTTTTACAAGCAGAGGAGCGACGCAGTTAAAAGATTGAGACATAACCGAAGAGGGGAAGCAAGAGGGATAACTGGGCCAAACATCTGTCTTCTCCAGCAGGTGGCGTTGTTACGTTTCTTTCTCTCACCAAGCGATGAGATTTTGTATGGAGGTAAATGAGACTGTCGAATTTGGTCAACATAAAATGGAATGGTTTTTATTTGCTACGTGAGATTATTTGATCCGATTTCAACTCTAAATGCCCTGCTATGAAAGGCCATGTGACATTTACTCCTGATGTACTGACCTGTTGCAACCTCTACAACCACTGTGATTATTATTTGACCCTGCTGGTCATCTATGAACGTTTGAACATCTTGGAGAAAAATCTGGCCTTAATGGCCATGTACTGTTATAATCTCCACCCGGCACAGCCAGAAGGGGACTGGCCACCCCTCAGAGCCTGGTTCCTCTCTAGGTTTCTTCCTAGGTTCCTGCCTTTCTAGGGAGTTTTTCCTAGCCACCGTGCTTCTACATCTGCATTGCTTGCTGTTTGGGGTTTTAGGCTGGGTTTCTGTATAGCACTTTGTGACATCTGCTGATGTAAAAAGGGCTTTATAAATCAAATTAGATTTATTGATTGATCAACACCATTGAGAACCTGATGTCAAATATGCTGGGATACCACACAGTCAGCTTGCTTGAGCCATGGAGAACCTGAAGAGTATCTCTTCAGGCATGCTCACCTGCACCATAAGATGCCGCTTGTTTTGGGAACTATTTATTGTTAGCTTGCATTGCATTTGATGTGACACTGTACAGTTCCAATGTATTTGTGTATTGATATTCCTCCTCCCTTCCTGTGCAGTGCCTGATATAGTGGCATACACTCAGTTAATGATGGAGCAAGCCGAGCTGCTGGAGGGCCACCACATGGGCAGCAAGAACACACACAACATGATCCTCATTCCAAACTACTTTGGCAAGGTGCAGGGCCTGTAGGACAACCTAGCCAAGCAGCTGTGGATAGTGCTGCAGTGCGCCATCGGCAAGGCTGGACGCCACAGTGAGCATGCGATCGAGTGCACCCAGTCGGTGACACGCAAGTCTGGCAAGATGTGGCTGGTGACGCTGGTGCAGTGCTTCCACTCCCCGCATTACAACACCTTGACAGGTTCTTCAAGCTCTACCACAACACTGTGTCCGTGAGGGGGTGCTGCAGAGGACCTGACGGCCAACAAGATTGTGACCCTCCTCACCTTGGTCCTCAATTAATACTTGCAAAAAGTAAGCCTGTACTGCCCTCTCTGTGACTCATGTAGCATCAGTGATGTCTGGGCACCCGTCCAATCATAGCTACCTTTCTATCATCATAGGTTGGAAAGTAAATATGGTCGCTGTCGTAAGTGCCAGCTCAGAAATATCTTGTTTGTTCTGCCTGCATTGGGACCCACTGATAAATGATAGATATTATCTCAGATTTTCTGTGAATGGGTGTGTTTCTGTATTGCTTCTGTCCGTCTCCTTCCCCCAACTTGCGCTGGAACCAGAGACACTCTGAACACATTCAGAACAATTACCCACTAAGCATCGTTATCTAATGCTCCACAAAAGTGCTGGCCCTTTCAGAGCTAGGGAAACAACTACTTCTAGGTTTCAGAGCGGCTGACATCACCTATTGAACGCATGTGTCTGAGCTTGAAACTGTTTGTGAGAGTATGGGTGTTTGTGTGTAAAATTTGGATTCAGGGATTGTTGTTTGTCTGTGTGCATTGCTGTATGTGTGAATGTCCACGGTACACTACAGCACATATGTGGTTCTCTCATGTGTATATATATACCACTGAGATCATGTGTTCCAGTGTGGAGGTGATGGGTCACCCAGAGCTATTATTATTATAGTTATTAAAGACATGTCTTTGGCGACCACTAAGTATTAACTTTTTTTACCTCCCGCTTTGGGCTGGATGTGTCAATGGGTTGTTCATACATGCAGAATTACTGTCTTACCTCAATTATCCACGAAATCCCTAGTTTGAAAGCGACTGTTTTTCTGGAAGCTGTGCTGCACCATTTTCCCCCACGTGGGGCCAGCCCCCTAGCAATTGGAGATCTAGCCAATGAGCTTTAGCCCCTCACCATTTGAGTGACAGCTAGCAAGATGCACACACAGCGGAGCGAGGGTGAGAGCAATGATGTGGTGCACATATCTGCGCATACGTGAAGTAGTACTACATTTTCGGGGACCACTTTTGGCTTGTGGGTGCTACTTTCAGAATTACTGGGTAAAAAGTATACAAAAGTACAGGAGAAACTCTTTAAAGACAAACCAGGTTGAGTTGTGCAGATAGACCAGTTTACACTTTCTCACCCTTCCGCACTCCAACATTACAGACTGGCTGTGTGAGGCTTTGCAGACGGATAAGGACGGGCAGAAAGATACGGAGCCAGAGGCTGATCAAGATGGGTACATCTAGACCACCGTCCCAGCCATAGTCTTATAGGTATCATAGCGATACAGTATCCTGTCGCATCAGGTTGAATTTCTTTAAAGCTGCAATATGTAACTTTTTGGGAGACCTGACCAAATTCACATAGAAATGTGAGTTATAGATCTGTCATTCCCATTGAAAACAAGTCTAAGAACCGGTAGATCTGTTCTATGTGCGCTATTTCTATGCTTCCCGTTTTAAACTTTCGGTTTTGCGTCTTTTACTTTCGGTTTTGTACACAAGCTTCAAACAGCTGAAAATTCAACCTTTTTGGTTATGGAAAATACATTTCACAGCAGTTTACATTTACATTTTAGTCATTTAGCAGATGCTCTTATCCAGAGCGACTTACAGTTAGTGAGTGTATGGAAAATACATTTCACAGCAGTTTACATTTACATTTTAGTCATTTAGCAGACGCGCTTATCCAGAGCGACTTACAGTTAGTGAGTGCATACATTATTTTTTTCATACTGGCCCCCCGTGGGAAACGAACCCACAACCCTGGCGTTGCAAACGCCATGCTCTACCAACTGAGCTACATCCCTGCCGGCCATTCCCTCCCCTACCCTGGACGACGCTTGGCCAATTGTGCGCCGCCCCAATGGTGGTACAATGATTCTCTACACTATACTTGCTTGTTTTGTCACATAAACTGAAATTAGGCAAACTATTTAGAATTTTAGCAACCAGGAAATGGTGTAGATTTCAGCATAGTGTACCTTTAAACAACAAAATGCAAAACTAAAGGATGTTCACACTGCAGGCCTTAATGCTCAAATCAGTTTTGTTTTTCAAATCCGTTTTGGAATATTGACTGTCCAAACAGCATGTTACAAGTGACCAAATCGGATTTATCTGTGTTCAGACAGCAGTCATTAGTTGATGTGGCCAATCTAGTTGTCATAGTAACAACGGGTGTGTGTGTGTGTGTGTGTGTGTAGTGGTGTAGCCTGATTGGTGGTGGTGCGCATGCTTCCTATCACTCAGAAGTTATATCAGACTGAGCACTTCTCACCATTTATATTTACGGAGAGCAATTTCCGTTTTTACAACAGGTAGTGTCCATTTCTTTACAGTAATTGTGTGTTGATTAATTATTGCTTTCTTCCGTGGAAAAACAGAATATGTATAAAAATGGCAAATATACCGAAAGCAAAATCAAGCTGAGATTTACGACTATTTAACCATGTTAATCATTACTGAAACATGCAAACTTCAAACATTTAACCAGTTAAAGATAATGAATACATGATAATGAACTACATAAAAATATTTTATTAAAACCAATTCATACAAAAGTAAAAAGTGGCAAACAAAGTGAGTGTGTGTATATGTGTGTTACAGCATCATGGACAGAGAAGTCTGAGTGGACACTGGGAATGTGTCACCTCTGACCCTGACCCAGTCCACTCAAATCAGGACTCCAGTATCACAAGGACTATCGCTTTGTACTAGGTCTTATTATGCCATAGTTACCAGTAAACTTCTAAACTCCCAATGGAAACAATACATTAATATCATAACCACTGTTAGCTCCGGTATCAAACGTAACGTCACTACTTTACGTCCCCCAGGGCATTGTGGAGCTGAATGACGCTCGTAGGTACCCCGTCTAACGGAGTGGATGGCAGCCTGGAGAGTGGGGCTAGACAATAATTGTAAATGGTTTAGACAGGGCTTTACTTTAATCAAATTGCAGTACAGATTCACAGAATGCAGCCAATGTAAAAGCTAAATAAATTATGTTCTACCTTCAGTCGTGCTTCTACTAAAATACAAGATCTAACTGGGTGATCAATAAATCATTGGATTTATGTCAGTTGCTAGGTCTTAGCAGGTGAATGATTCATTTTCTAATGATTATGCTAGCTAGCTATGGCTCCATACAGAAGAATCGAGCTAGCTAACTTTAAAAAAAGCTTGTAAAATAACTTTGCATAATCGATTTCGGTAGATAGCATCAGACTACAACGTTAGAGTTGTAGCAAACTCTTAATAACAGTGATTTGGACAATAGCTTCCAAAAACGTATTACAAAGAAGAAAAAAGCTTGCTACCTAGCCAGAAAATAAAGACATTTTAACTTACCCGCCGCCATGACAGCTGGGCTTCGTTGTTGGACATGCGCAATCAGGACATGCCCAAGTAGATTGCGCATGACGTGTTTCGCAACAGGTTGTACCAGGAAAGCAAGTGAGCCGACACTCGCAAAACACTGTCAAGCCAACTGTTCTTCAGTTTCCTCCTGAATTGGGTTGCGCCAATACACAACACTTTACGATATCGACTGTTTTCTGGTAGGGAAATTTACTGGGCGTATGTTATACCTGAAAAGATCGGAGAAAATATTTCTGAAGTTAGTGCACATTCTTTTGTCATTTACTGTAAGGATATGTTCAGAAAAGTTACAATGGTTTATCATGCAGAGATTATAGGGCGCAGACCGGTATTATTCCAATATCTAGATTTCCAAGAGTGATTGATTTATTGAGGCCTATATTCAGGTCGGTCAGACGATCAATCCTTTGTTTCGGTTTTTTAATCCTTCGTGATGGGACATGATGATGTACCCTAACAGAGATTTGATGTAACATAATCTATTTGAGAGCGTTAATCGAATAATAATATAAACCAGTGCAAGTACTGTATATTAACTCTTAATGTTACAGTAAGATGTCGAGCCAACGGTCAGGCCTGCAGCCAGATGGCTAAAATAACAAACACTCAATTATGATTACCTGATGAGTATTCCCCAGTGACACCTTAATTTTGACTAGTGAAAAGTATTTGTTTGTTGTCTATTCTGCAGTCTAACAGAGTTTTCAAACCAGCATGGAAGTTCTGTGTAACGACCTAGCTATAGCCTACCCACTACCAAGCCAAAATAAGAAAAAGTGCGAGTAATCTCTCTTGTAATTACATGTTATTCTGAAGTAAATGTGTTACACTGAGTATGCGATTGAGCCGCAAAATGATGTTCGATAGATGTGAAGAACAGAACAACTTTAGAACAACTTTAGAAATCCGACTTCTTATTAATGTGCTTGCTGAAAGCACTTACGTTATCAAAAGTTATCCAACTTTAGAATATGCAGACAGACCTTCATGTTCCTGTTTGATACTATTCATACTTTTGTACTGCAACAATATTAGCATAAAATCCAATGCACTTCAATTGCCATCGATTTATAATGGTAAGAAATCAAAAATTATTGATGGGTCATTTCACTAATAGTGCCTTTTGCGTTCCTTTGATATTTTACATAGAAATTGTGCACCAATATTGAATAAAAAAAACAACTGTTATTTTTAAAAAAGTGCCTCTTTTAATAGAGACAACATGGAAAAATTCAACAAATCTGATTTATAATATGAATAAAGACTTTCTAAAGTGCCAAAAATCTGCATTTTTTACATGTCCCTTCTCATGTTTTTCTGACTTCTAGGAAGATTTTAAGCCAACATTTTTAACAAGGGTCTAAATTGATTCAGAACATAATAAATATTTTCAGAGCTGACTGAGACCATGTCAGCGGTGCGGATCAGCTCCTCGCTACTGAGGTCCAGGGCTCCTCACCTCGGACAGCTCAGTGTGTTCTCTAGAAGGGCTGGACACCTGGGAACCCAACCAGGCTCTGGTGCTGTCGGTAGGTTTACTCTCTTGTCATTGTCATACATAAACAGACTAGTTCGATTATTTCTCTGTCTGACCTTTGCAAGTTGTTTCCTTTCTAAAGACTACCTCTGACCTTTGACATAGATTGTAGATTACATTTAGTCATTCAGACCTATGGAGCACACCACTAGTTGAGGTCAATTCCATTTCAATTTAGTCAATTATAGTTGCAATGATCGCTATGATCTGTCAACTGTAGAGTATGGTCTTGATGGCCTGTATGTGACTTGACTAGTATTCAGACTGAGGGTAATGTCTTTCAATGCCTGCTGAGCCCTGCTCAAGTCACTGCATACTATAGAAACAATGCTTGTGAGATTTCCTTTTCAGAAACATGTTTTTAAAATATGTTTTTACTTGGATTGTCCAACTCAGTTTCTGCTTTGTCTTGGCTGTAAGGAACGGGGCTCAGCGTGGTTGTTTTTCACATAACCATTATCTCTGGTTTCCCCTCTGAAAGACGTCCCGTGACCTGTGACCTGATAGGAGAATAGGGAGTGAGTGAGGGGAAACATATTTGTGCCGTTTCCCAACGGCTCCCAAGAGAACAGTGAAGAGGAGTCCACTATGAAACCACAGTCAGAGAACACTACAATAGGTTGGGTCTAAGATGAAGGGGGATTCCAATCAGAACCTTCCTGTGTTTCAAAAGAGACCGCTGTCATTGATAAAGAACACCGTCACAGTCAACTCTACTGTCTGTAAACCAAACCCATCCCTCTGTTTCTACTCCCTCTCTCTGTACCAACCCATCCCTCTGTTTCTACTCCCTCTCTCTGTACCAACCCATCCCTCTGTGTATCTCTCTCTGAAAAAAGTATTTGATCCCTTGCTGATTTTGTACGTTTGCCCACTGACAAAGAAATGATCAGTCTATAATTTTAATGGAAGGTTTATTTGAACAGTGAGAGACAGAATAACAACAAAAAAATCCAGAAAAACGCATGTCAAAATGTTATAAATTGATTTGCATTTTAATGAGGGAAATAAGTATTTGACCCCCTCTCAATCAGAAAGATTTATGACTCCCAGGTGTCTTTTATACAGGTAACGAGCTAAGATTAGGAGCACACTCTTAAAGGGGAGTGCTCCTAATCTCAGCTTGTTACCTGTATAAAAGACACCTGTCCCACAGAAGCAATCAATCAATCAGATTCCAAACTCTCCACCATGGCCAAGACCCAAAGAGCTCTCCAAGGATGTCAGGGACAAGATTGTACAAGGCTGGAATGGGCTACAAGACCATCGCCAAGCAGCTTGGTGAGAAAGGTGACAACAGTTGGTGCGATTATTCGCAAATGGAAGAAACACAAAATAACTGTCAATCTCCCTCGGCCTGGGGCTCCATGCAAGTTCTCACCTCGTGGAGTTGCAATGATCATGAGAACGGTGAGGAATCAGCCCAGAACTACACGGGAGGATCTTGTCATTGATCTCAAGGCAGCTGGGACCATAGTCACCAAGAAAACAATTGGTACACACTACGCCGTGAAGGACTGAAATCCTGCAGTGCCTGCAAGGTCCCCCTGCTCAAGAAAGCACATATACAGGCCCGTCTGAAGTTTGCCAAATGAACATCTGAATGATTCAGAGGAGAACTGGGGTGAAAGTGTTGTGGTCAGATGAGACCAAAAATCGAGCTCTTTGGCATCAACTCAACTCGCCGTGTTTGGAGGAGGAGTAATGCTGCCTATGACCCCAAGAACACCATCCCCACTGTCAAACATGGAGGTGGAAACATTATGCTTTGGGGGGTGTTTTTCTGCTAAGGGGACAGGACAACTTCACCGCATCAAAGGGATGATGGACGGGGCCATGTACTGTCAAATCTTGGGTGAGAAACCCCTTCCCTCAGCCAGGGCATTGAAAATGGGTCGTGGATGGGTATTCCAGCATGACAATGACCCAAAACAAACAGCCAAGGCAACAAAGGAGTGGCTCAAGAAGAAGCACATTAAGGTCCTGGAGTGGCCTAGCCAGTCTCCAGACTTAATCCCATAGAAAATATGTGGAGGGAGCTGAAGGTTCGAGTTGCCAAACGTCAGCCTCGAAACCTTATTGACTTGGAGAAGATCTGCAAAGAGGAGTGGGACAAAATCCCTCCTGAGATGTGTGCAAACCTGGTGGCCAACTACAAGAAATGTCTGACCTCTGTGAATGCCAACAGGGTTTTGCCACCAAGTACTAAGTCATGTTTTGCAGGAGGGGTCATAATACTTATTTCCCTCATTAAAATGCAAATCAATTTATAACATTTTTGACATGCGATTTTTTCTGGATTGTGTTTGTTGTTATTCTGTCTCTCACTGTTCAAATAAACCTACCATTAAAATTATAGACTGATCATGTCTTTGTCAGTGGGAAAATGTACAAAATCAGCAGGGGATCAAATACTTTTTTCCCTCACTGTACATATGTAAAATACTTGAGCTGATTCTAATTGATTGATTTGATTGTCTCCCGAGTGGCGCAGTGGTCTAAGGCACTGCATCGCAGTGCTAGCTGTGCCACTAGAGATCCTGGTGTTGATTGTCGTAGCCGGCCGCAACCGGGAGACCAATGGGGCGGCACACAATTGGCCCAGTGTCGTCTAGGGTAGGGGAGGGAATGGCCGGTAGGGAGGTAGCTCAGTTGGTAGAGCATGGCGTTTGCAACGCCAGGGTTGTGGGTTTGATTCCCATGGGGTGCCAGTATAAAAAAATAAAAAATAATAATGTATGCACTAACTGTAAGTCGCTCTGGATAAGAGCGTCTGCTAAATGACGTAAATGTAAATGTACTGTAGTTGCTCTGTATATTGTTTATCTCTGTCCCTCAACAGATTCCTCCATGTGGACAGTCCCCCCCTGGTCCCGGGGCAGAGCTGCAGCTACGTCCATGGGGCGTCCTCAGTGTCCCTGCTGGGCCAGACGGTGGGTCAGAGTCTGCAGGCTGCAGCCGACCGCTGGCCCCACAGAGAGGCCCTGGTGTTCCTGCAGGATGGAGTCCGTAAGACCTTCTCCCAGTTTCAGGAGGACGTAGGTCTTTCATCCACCCTCTCTTCTAATCTGTTGCATCATATCTAGAGGCCATTACTGTTAGGCCATTACCTCTTGTTCCCACTCAAAGCACACACAGTAGGCCTATCTGTCAGTGCATTTGTTTGGTGTTTTACCAAATAGTAAAACCTGACATTGTGGAATTACGTAGCAAGTATTATGTGTCAGTATATTTTTAGGAAACTATTGATTATCACTGGTGAAACGTCTAAGTCAGTATATTGTTGGGAAACTATTGATTACCACTGGTTAAACATCTAAGCAGATGTACAGTAACAGGGAGGAAACCGGGTGAATCTGTCCTGAGGCCTGCCAACTAGGTCATCCATGCTGCTGCAACACCCTGAGGCCTGCTAACTAGGTCATCCATGATGAAACAACGCAAACATAAACAGCTTTGTAACAATGTATTACATTACATTTATACACATACTCATAAACACAAACTACAGAATGCCTTTGCATATAGGGATATCATCCTATATATTACTACCTGGGTCATGGTCTCCCTCCTCCCCCAGGTTGACCAGGCCGCTGCAGGTCTCCTGGCCCTGGGTCTGAAGAGAGGGGACAGACTAGGAGTCTGGGGGCCCAACACATACCACTGGATCCTGTTTCAGTTCGCCACAGCCAAGGCTGGCATCATACTGGTGAAGATGATCTATTAAATTAGATTCTAAAATGAATATGTATTATCTGTTAGGATCTATTGTTCCTAATATTAAAGCATTGTTATTATCTCTACAGGTGTCAATAAACCCAGCCTATCAGCTGAAGGAGCTGGAGTACACCCTGAGGAAGGTATGTTCAAATCAAATTGTATTTGTCACATACACGTGTTTAGCAGATGTTATTGCGGGTGTAGCGAAATGCTTGTGCTTCTAGCTCCGACAGTGCAGTAATATCTAACAAGTAATATCTAACAATTTCACAACATATACCCAATACACACAAAACTAGTAAGGAATGGAATTTTAAAAAATATACATAAATGGACAAGCAATGACCGAGCGGCATGGACTAAGATACAGTAGAATATTATAGAATAGAATGCAGTATATACATATGAGATGAGTAGTGCAAGATATCTAAACATTATTAAAGTGACTGTAAACATTATTAAAGTGACTAGTGTTCCATTTCTTAAAGTGGCCAGTGATTTCAATAGGCAGCAGCAGCAGCCTCTAATGTGCTAGTGATGGCTATTTAACATTCTGATGGCCTTGAGATAGAAGCTGTTTTTCATTCTCTCGGTCCCAGCTTTGATGCACCTGTACTGACCTCGCCTTCTAGATGATAGTGGGGTGAACAGGCAGTGGCTCAGGTGGTTGATGTCCTTTATGATCTTTTTGGCCTTCCTGTGACATCGGGTACTGTATGTGTCTTGGAGGGCGGGTAGTTTGCCCACGATAATGCGTTCGGCAGACCACACCACCCTCTGGAGAACCCTGCGGTTGCGGGCGGTGCAGTTGCCATACCAGGTGGTGATACAGCCCGACAGGATGCTCTCAACTGTGCATCTGTAAAAGTTTGTGAGGGTTTTAGGTGCCAAGCCAAATTTCTTCAGCCTCCTGAGGTTGAAGAGGCTCTGTTGTGCCTTCTTCACAACACTGTCTGCGTGGGTGGACCATTTCAGTTTGTCGGTGATGTGTACGCCAAGGAACTTTAAGGTTTCCACCTTCTCCACTGCGATCCCGTCGATGTGGATAGGGGGGTGCACCCTCTACTGTTTCCTGAAGTCCACGATCATCTCCTTTGTTTTGTTGACGTTGAGTGAGAGGTTATTTTCCTGGCACCACACTCCCAGAGCCCTCACCTCCTCCCTGTAGGCGGTCTCGTCATTGTTTGGGAATCAAGCCTACTACTGTTGTGTCGTCTGCAAACTTGATGATTGAGTTGGAGGCATGCTTGGCCACGCAGTCATGTGTGAACAGGGAGTACAGGAGGGGGCTGAACACGCACCCTTGTGGGGCCCCAGTGTTGAGGATCAGCGAAGTGGAGATGTTGTTTCCTACCTTCACCACCTGGGGGCGGCCCGTCAGGAAGTCCAGGACCCAGTTGCACAGGGCGGGGTTCAGACCCAGGGCCCCGAGCTTAATGATGAGCTTGGAGGGTACTATGGTGTTGAATGCTGAGCTATAGTCAATTAACAGCATTCTTACATAGGTATTCCTCTTGTCCAGATGGGATAGGGCAGTGTGATGGCGATTGCATCGTCTGTGGATCTATTGGGGCGGTAAGCAAATTGAAGTGGGTCTAGGGTGACAGGTAAGGAAGAGGTGATATGATCCTTGATTAGTCTCTCAAAGCACTTCATAATGACAGAGATGAGTGCTACAGGGCGATAGTCATTTAGTTCAGTTACCTTTGCTTTCTTGGGTACAGGAACAATGGTGGCCATCTTGAAGCATGTGGGAACAGCAGACTGAGAAAGGGAGAGAGTGAATATGTCCATAAACACACCAGCCAGCTGGTCTGCGCATGCTATGAGGACGCAGCTATGGATGCCGTCTGGGCCGGCAGCCTTGCGGGGGTTAACATGCTTAAATGTCTAAATCACGTCGGCCACGGAGAAGGAGAGGCCACAGTCCTTGGTAGTGGGCCTCGTCAGTGGCACTGTGTTATCCTCAAAGCGGGCGAAGAAGGTGTTTAGCTTGTCTGGAAGCGAGACGTCGGTGTCGGCGACGTGGCTGGTTTTCTTTTTGTAGTCCGTGATTGTCTGTAGACCCTGCCACATACGTCTCGTGTCTGAGCCGTTGAATTGCGACTCCACTTTGTCTCTATACTACTGATGTTTGCCAGTTTAATTGCCTTGCGGAGTGAGTAGCTACACTGTTTGTATTCTGCCATATTCCCAGTCACCTTGCCATGGTTGAATGCGGTGGTTCGCGCTTTCAGATTGGCGCGAATGCTTCAATCTATCCACAGTTTCTGGTTAGTGTAGGTTTTAATAGTCACAGTGGGCACAACATCACCTATACATTTCCTGATAAACTCAGTCACCGTTTCAGTGTATTCGTCTAAATTATTTTCGGAAGCTACCCAGAACATATCCCAGTCCGCGTGATCAGAACAATCTTGAAGCATGGATTCCGATTGGTCAGACCAGCGTTGAATAGTCTTTAGCACGGGTATTTCCTGTTTGAGTTCTGCCTATAGGAAGGGAGGAGCAAAATTGAGTTGTGGTCAGATTTGCCTGAAAGGAGGGCGGGGGAGGGCCTTATAACCATCCCGGAAGTTCGAATAGCAATGGTCAAGGATTTTGGCAGCACGAGTACAGCAGTCGATATGTTGATAGAACTTCGGCAGCCTAGTACTCAAATTTGCTTTGTTAAAATCCCCGGCTACAATAAATGCAGCCTCAGGATATGTGGTTTCCAGTTTGTTCTTATCCAGTACCGTGTTGTTTTACATTTTCAGATTTGAATTTCAATACACTTCCTGGATTGACCGAATGAATAACTGAACAGATCCCGACCCTGGTGCTGTCTGTGTCCTTCCCAGTTTAAGACCCAGAGGTTCTGTTCTGTCTGTCTCTGTAGGTGCAGTGTAAAGCCGTGGTGTGTCCCACCCAGTTTAAGACCCAGAGGTTCTGTTCTGTCTGTCTCTGTAGGTGCAGTGTAAAGCCGTGGTGTGTCCCACCCAGTTTAAGACCCAGAGGTTCTGTTCTGTCTGTCTCTGTAGGTGCAGTGTAAAGCCGTGGTGTGTCCCACCCAGTTTAAGACCCAGAGGTTCTGTGACATGCTGAGACAGATCTGCCCAGAGATGGACACAGCAGAGTCAGGGGTCTTTAGGAGCTCCAGGTCTGTTAATATTGTACTATTGCACCATGAGTGAATCAACAGACCGGTATGTTAATGTTGTACTACTGCACCATGAGTGAATCAACAGACCGGTATGTTAATGTTGTACTACTGCACCATGAGTGAATCAACAGACCGGTATGTTAATGTTGTACTACTGCACCATGAGTGAATCAACAGACATATTGTATTACTGCACCATGAAGTAAACAAGTAACTAGCAGGATACTAATAATCATAGATACAGAACCCTGAACGTATATGTGGTCTGTGGCTAACATACTTATAGCCATAGTAGAGATCCTATTAAATTACTGGAAGGGGTATGTCATGAACCCTCAAAGTTCCAGAATGGTATGATAATGGCAGCCATTTTGGTCAGGGATAAATCCAAGCCAGTCTAATTGGAATGAATGGCAGTAGAGGCATAGGGGATGCACTTCCTGCTTTTACTGATGCAGGGACATAAAAATAAGTCATGTGATACTGTATATCACAAATGGTGTAATATAATTATTGGCTCATGTAAAACACAGTAAAAGGTATACACTGGAATTATACTGAATTGACTCTGAATAAGAAATGTTACCACTGGTGGATGTTTATGTACCTGTAACTGTAAATGGAACCAACCTCATTGCCTGTGTATGGTGATGATGACAGACAGCAGACAGACAGGGACAGTAGAGGCCCTAATGAAGGTTGTTACTGTAATGTAACTGTCATTGTGTTCCTGTAATGTTAGCCTACTGTGATCCTCCTGCCAGGCTACCAGACCTGTGTATGGTGATAGTGTCAGACAGCAGACAGACAGGGACTGTACATGTAGAGGACGTGATGCAGGCTGGAAGCAGACAGCACCACCAGGAGCTGCAGGACCTGCAGACCAAACTGTCCTTCGACGATCCCATCAACATACAGTTCACGTCCGTAGGTATCCTGTTGAAAAGAAGAAGAATATTGTCAATTTATTTGCAGAGAATGGAAATGTGTCTTTTGTCTTTGAACCCAAAACTCAGAGAGACACACACACACACACACCAAGAGGTTGGTTGCAGTGCAACGCCCCTGGAGCAGTAATACTGCAAACATTGTTTCAACCATCTACATAGACACAGACCACAGACTGGAATTACCCTATATACCTACACACAGAAACCATCAACAGGTATTCATTGTTTCTTCTTGGTCTCACTGATGTCTGTATGTTTGTCCCTAGGGAACAACAGGAAGTCCTAAAGGTGCCACCCTTTCCCACCACAACATCGTCAACAACGCCTATTTTGTGGGTCTACGTCTGGGATATAACTGGAGGGTCAGTGGAGACATAATAATATTATTCTCTCTGGCTCTCTCTGTCTCTCTCTGTCTCTCTCTTTCTCTCTGTCTCTATCTCTCTCTATCTTTCTCTCTGGCTCTCTCTGTCTCTATCTCTCTCTCTCTGGCTCTCTCTGTCTCTGTCTCTCTGTCTCTCTCTCTCTCTCTCTCTCTCTCTCTCTCTCTCTCTCTCTCTCTCTCTCTCTCTCTCTCTCTCTCTCTCTCTCTCTCTCTCTCTCTCTCTCACACTCTCACTCTTTCTCTCTGTTCCTTGTTTAACTTCTGCTCTGTCTGCTCCCCCCCCAGCCTATAAGAGCATGTGTTCCTGTACCTCTGTACCACTGCATAGGCTCAGTGATAGGAGGGATGTGTATGGCACTGCATGGCATCACCCTGATCTTCCCCTCTGCTGGGTACGACAGCCGTGCCAACCTGGAGGCCATTCAGAATGAAAGGTAGGTCTTATACCCTGAGACCAGCCTAGAGGCTATTCAGAATGAAAAGTAGGTCTTATACCCTGAGACCAGCCTAGAGTCTATTTAGAATGAAAGGTAGGTCTTATACCCTGAGACCAGCCTAGAGGCTATTTAGAATGAAAGGTAGGTCTTATACCCTGAGACCAGCCTAGAGGCTATTTAGAATGAAAGGTAGGTCTTATACCCTGAGATCAGCCTAGAGAAGCTTTAGAATGAAAGGTAGGTCTTATACCCTGAGACCCAGCCTAGAAGCTATTTAGAATGAATGAAAAGGTAGGTCTTATACCCTGAGACCAGCCTAGAGGCTATTTAGAATGAAAGGTAGGTCTTATACCCTGAGACCAGCCTAGAGGCTATTTAGAATGAAAGGTAGGTCTTATACCCTGAGACCAGCCTAGAGGCTATTTAGAATGAAAGGTAGGTCTTATACCCTGAGACCAGCCTCGAGGCTATTTAGAATGAAAGGTAGGTCTTATACCCTGAGACCAGCCTCGAGGCTATTTAGAATGAAAGGTAGGTCTTATACCCTAAGGCCCGACCCTTAGGTCAGTGGTTCCCAAACTGTGGGGGGCGCTAGTGGTCAGCAGCTTTCAACTTACTCCTGAAAGTTGTAATAATAGAATTCACAAGGTGACATTTCTAAATTGGGTAATGCATCATCAGTTATCCTCTTATCATGACAGTCATTAGTTTCCATCCAATTGGCCGTAGATTTTCATGCAAATATTCACAAATCTGCATAAAGAAATTATGCGTATTTTCCCACCAGTGGTGTGCCTCCCACTATCGGTAGAGTTGAAAATGCGATGGAAAGGCATTGAACTATAGATTTAGATTTGGAACATGAAAAAGTAAATGTTGTGTGCACTATGTCATCACACACTGATGACATAGTCATCAATGCTGGAAGGGGGGCAAGAGTGAAACAGTTTATGAACCCCTTCCTTAGGTGACGTACACATCCTGGAGACTTACAATAGAGATACTTCATGTCAGTCTGTTGTAATAAGAAGAATTGAAATAGCTGCCACTGAGCACATTGAGAATGAACCTCTATAGTACACTAAATACCTCATTCTATGTTCTCTGTTTCAGGTGCAATTTCCTCTACGGCACTCCTACCATGTACATTGACATGCTTGGACAGCCTGACCTTCACAAGTACGACCTGTCATCAGTTGAATCTGGTGAGAGATTTGAAAGTTTATGTTTGTGTAGAATGTTGTTAGTTGGCTGGCTGGAAATGAACTTCATTGCTCTGGTAAAGTTAAAGCTTAAAGCAGTTGCTACATCCATTTTTGGACTTATAAATTAATGATATGAAGCCATTGATTCTTGAAGAATATAACTTATAAATGCCTCTTGAGCTTAGTTCAACTGTTGTACCCCATCAGAACCCAAATACAAGCTTGTTTTACTACAATGTTTGTAAACAATGTACATGTAAACACTGAAAAAGTTAGTGGCACCAGGGGAAAATGTTAGTCAGGAGCCCTGTTTTAACCATGTTTTGAGGCTATAATGTATAGCCTTTTGAGGGGCTCCAGACTAACATTTTCAGTTGGTGGCACCAGTCCATGATTTGGTTGCACCAACATTTTGTCACGCAATAGAACGATTTTATAATCATCTTATGAAGTCATTCAGTGGTCCTCTGTAGCTCAGCTGGTAGAGCACGGCGCTTGTAACGCCAAGGTAGTGGGTTCGATAACGCCAAGGTAGTGGGATAACAAGCCTCGTCCCCCTTGGTTACTGTTGCAACCTCGAACAACATTTTCCAGAGAAGGCCAATTCCCCATTCAACCACTGGCGAAATCCTCTCACAATGGTTTCAAACTAATACACAATGAAATTAAACACAGACTACCCCTTGCTAATCAGGAAACTCTCTGATATGTTGTGATTGACTGTCATTACAAATGCTTCACAGGAACCTGGTCAAATTATGTTTGTAGTGTGGCTAGCCACTGAATGGCTCTGAATTCACTGTCAGCATGCAGTCAGCTACTAACCACTTTAGGAGCAACTAGGGTTCTCAAATCATATCCTGATGTCGACAGCAGATAGGAGTTGTAGTCATAACATGGCTAACTTAGCTAGCTAACATACATTTAGAGAAAACAAGCTATATTAAGTGGCTAGCTAGCTAGCGATAGCAACGTTTGGTGGTCAATGAGACTGAGAGATAGCTAACCAGCTGAGCTAGCAAACAATGTAACATAAGTTTAATTTCAAAAGATACTTCAACAGGCTCTGCATTTCAGGAATCACAGTAGCAAGTACTCCTGGTGCACTGTTAAATTATTTAACCATTGTTTTTTTTCTTATTATTTTTTTTTCGCACTGCCGTCACTGGCTTTCATGTAATTCAAACGTGAGCTTGTCAGAGGTGTCGAACTCGACGACAGTTGCTATCCATTGGAACGCTGCAATTGGTTGCCCAAAATTCTTGGGCGAGGCTTAACGAAGGGTCAATTAGCTTATTGTTGATATATAGTTTTCTACTGTCAAAATAGAGCTCTGGAATGTTCCTATTTGTTTTGCTCAATAGAGATCCATTGTCCTACATGTTTGTGTGCACTAGCCAATAGGCTAATTCATTTGGGGCCAATTCACCACCTGACAAAATGAAAACTCAAAACACATTAGCTAGATCGCTAACTGTAAATATTGCTGATGGTTAGCCGCGTAATTGATTAATCGCAGTAAATTGAATGCCCTAAAACATTCCAGTGGTAGTCTACTAGGACTCAGCGCCAACGTGCACCTCGCGCGCTCTGCATCTCAAAGACATATCAGAAACGTTGTTTTTTTAAACAGTGCCTATCGCTCAATATTGAGAATTTAGAAATAGTTTTCATACCCCCAGAAAGCTGAGACCCTTCCCGTCTTCAACTAACAACAGCATGTTTTAAAAACTGTGTTTTTCCCGCAATTTTTCTCTCCCTCTAAATAGAGCGCACAGTTGGAAGGAGAGAGAGTGGCTGGCTCATCACAGCAGTTGTTCCTGGCAAAACAGGCACTGTCATTGGCGGGCATTTTCATGGCAGGAATCAATGCACTTTACTTTAGGTGTACTGCTTGACCAAATCATGGTTTTAGCTGCCCCAAAGAATAAGACATTTTGAGTGAGCTGACCAGCTAGAATTTGCAGCTGGCACTGATGCAACCGTTTTTTTTTTGCACAGCCAAATCAAAGGGTTGCAAAAGCCCTGTTAAAACAATCATTTTGATATAATGGATTGTCATCCTTGCATCCAGAGCTCTTTCTATGAATTTGAGAGTGGTTACATGTCTCCGCCCCCATCCCTCAGCTTTTTACCAAAACAGTGGCGGGGTGTCCATTATGTTATTTTTCAACTGCAGATTGCCCCTTTAATAGTAGTATAAAGTATTAGTATAGTAGTAAAGAAATAGTATTTGTTCCCAGGAAGGATGATGGTGATTTCTGTTCCAGGGTTTACGGGTGGGTCTCTTTGTCCTCCTGAAGTCATGAGGAAGCTAAAAACTGATATGAATGTCAAGGATATGATAGTAAGTTCTTCCCATCTCTTTCTCTGTGTGTGTGTGTGTGTGTGTACACAATATACTTTATAATCTGTATGGGGTAACACACTGTTCCCTTGTTAACATCAGATAGGCTATGGGACCACAGAGAACAGCCCTGCGGCGTTCCTTGGTTTCCCGCGAGACAACGAGGAACTGAAGACAGAGACAGTAGGATGTATCCTGAACCACACTGAGGTGTCAACCCTTTCACTGACACCAGACATGTACCTAATGTGTGTGTGTGAGAACAAGTGAGAGAGAGAGAGAGAGAGACAGAGAGAGTCATGTGTCTAATGTCAGGGACCTAATTTATCAACATATGAATAACGTTTATATTTATTATGATTTCAAACATATATGAAACCCTACCTGTGTCTTCTGCTGGCCAGGCGAAGGTGGTGGATGTGTCCTCTGGAGAGCTGGTTCCTCTGGGGGAGACAGGAGAGCTGCTGATCAGAGCTTACTCTGTCATGCTGGAGTACTGGGACGACCCAGACAAGACCAGGGAGGCGATCACCAAGGACCGCTGGTACAGGACCGGGTAAGAGATGAGAGATTCAGGGACCTAGAGAGAGACCCAGACAGAGACACCTGACAGGGAACCCCAGGCAGAGACCCAGACAGAGACACCTGACAGGGAACCCCAGACAGAGACCCCAGACAGAGAGACACCTGACGGAACCCCAGACAGAGACCCAGACAGGGAACCCCAGACAGAGACCCAGACAGAGACACCTGACGGAACCCCAGACAGAGACCCAGACAGAGACACCTGACAGGGAACCCCAGACAGAGACCCAGACAGAGACACCTGACAGGGAACCCCAGACAGAGACCCAGAGACCCAGACAGAGACACCTGACAGGGAACCCCAGACAGAGACACCTGACAGGGACCCCAGACAGAGACACCTGACAGGGAACCCCAGACAGAGACCCAGACCCCGGACAGAGACCCAGACAGAGACACCTGACAGGGAACCCCAGACAGAGACCCAGACAGAGACACCTGACAGGGAACCCCAGACAGAGACACCTGACAGGGAACCCCAGACAGAGACCCAGACAGAGACACCTGACTGACAGGGACCCCAGACAGAGACACCTGACAGGGAACCCCAGACAGAGACCCAGACAGAGACACCTGACAGGGACCCCAGACAGAGACACCTGACAGGGAACCCCAGACAGAGACCCAGACCCCGGACAGAGACCCAGACAGAGACACCTGACAGGGAACCCCAGACAGAGACCCAGACAGAGACACCTGACAGGGAAGACAGAGACACCTGACAGGGAACCCCAGACAGAGACCCAGACCCCGGACAGAGATGGCCACAAGATAAAAAGTGAGACCGAACGTCAACTGTGAATGTCTCTCCACAGTGATATAGCCAGTCTGGACAGGTTTGGGTACTGCCGTATAGTGGGACGTATAAAGGACATGATCATACGTGGAGGAGAGAACATCTACCCTGCTGAGATAGAGCAGTTCCTTCACACCCATCCCAAAGTACAGGAGGCCCAGGTGAGATCCACACCCATCTCAAAGTACAGGAGGCCCAGGACTCAGCACCACTAGAGGGCAGCAGAGAATAGGACAACACCACAGTAACACCATACAACCAAGTTACACAAATCTATCTAGGAAATGTTAGTACCAAACCCATATTGCCAGAACCTTTCATTTCATGTCTTCATTTCTCAATACTCCTATCACCATATGATAGCCAACAGTAGGTATGATTGGAACAGTTTTCTGATTGTAGTATATCCAAATCCATACACACAAAAAAAAAAAACTGTATGCACGCATGACTGTAAGTCGCTTTGGATAAAAGCATCTGCTAAATGGCATATGTGGTCCTCTGTAGCTCAGCTGGTAGAGCACGGCGCTTGTAACGCCAAGGTAGTGGGTTCGATCCCCGGGACCACCCATACACAAAAAAATAATAATTATGCACGCATGACTGTATGTCGCTTTGGATAAAAGCGTCTGCTAAATGGCATATTATTATTATTATTATTATTATTATATCCAAGTGTTTATTTTCTCTCCCTGTCCCGTCCACCTCTCTTTCTCCCCAGGTGATAGGTGTGAGAGATGAGAGGATGGGGGAACAGGTGTGTGCCTGTATCAGACTGAAGGAGGGGCAGGACTGTAGCAGAGAGGAGATCAGAGACTTCTGCAAGGGACAGGTGACACAGAAAGAAACAGATCACCTGGGGATTGAACACGGATCTCCTGCAAGCCAGAAGATGGTTATCCCACTGAGTTGAAGTTGTTTTAACTAGATGGTTATCCCACTGAGTTGAAGTTGTTTTAACTAGACTTTAGGTCAGTCCATCATTGCCAAGCATCGGCAATATGTCTTATGTGAACGAGAAGAGTAACTTTTATACTTTTTCCAGATTTCTCACTTCAAGATCCCACACTATGTTGTGTTTGTGGACAGCTATCCACTGACTGCCTCTGGAAAGGTAGGATGGCTTTATGACAGCATAAAAAATCAGGTTATCCAGGTTATTGATATTAACACCAGCACAGACTACTGTGGTGATCACCTCTGTGCTTTTCCTTTCCTAGATCCAGAAGATCAAACTGAGGGAGGTGATGGAGAAGAAGATGGGCCTGTGATGGACAGAGGGACCTAGACAGACTGTGGCCTGTGATGGACAGAGGGACCTAGACAGACTGTGGCCTGTGATGGACAGAGGGACCTAGACAGACTGTGGCCTGTGATGTACAGAGGGACCTAGACAGACTGTGGCCTGTGATGGACAGAGGGACCTAGACAGACTGTGTTGGTGTCCAACTGGAGAGAGATTGGTTGCAAAGGGTCTGTGTCTGTTACAGCAATAGATTTTGTATTTCAATAAAACTAAGACCAAAAAATAACATCTAAGCTCTTTTATGTTACGGTTCATGAGTGATGTGCAACACAAATAAACTATTTCAGTACTTATTTTTCAATATCTTTATTTCATTTTATTTAATCGACCAGATTGGACAACCAATTGAACATCATCATGATATATGATCTTGGACTGATGTACAATAGTAAAAAAAAAAAGTTATTAATTTAAACACATGCCATAAAGAAATCTGAAATAAATAAAACTAAACGTTGCTATGTACAAATGTGTTGTTAGGCAAAGTTACAATGCTTAGTTACAAACCTGTATACATGGGGACATAGCAACAGGTCTATATAGAGCTCATGATGTGGTAAAGGTGGGTGACATCATAGACGATGGGAGTGAGAAAGAGCTCCAAATGATAGTTCTAGAAGCTGGAAGAGGTGGGATAGTTTTAGGGCCAGTTTCCCGGACTCAGATTAAGCCTAGGTCAAGCAGTGAATGTCAGGATTCCGTGGCTTTCTCCGTCAGAACAACATCACAGGTGGTTTATTATCCATGTCTTAGTTCAAAACAGAACGTTGAAAAATACAGGCAGTTTTTAAGATCCAGGCTAGCCTCTTTAACCTGATTCAGCTAAACATGGCTGAGACTGAAAAGTATAGTCATCAATTGATTATTTTGAATCATGTGTGTTGGGGAAGGGCTGGACTAAAAGCAATAAGCAGAAAACATTACACAAAGTGGTTCTATAGAAGAAACATAGTCGGCCATTTTACATAGGCCTTCATGAAAACATAGATTATATGAACTCAAACCTTAAAAACACAGTCTGCCATTTTACTTAGGCCTTCATGAAAACAGATTATATTTACATTTACATTTTAGTCATTTAGTAGACACTCTTATCCAGAGCGATTTACAGTTAGTGAGTGCATACATTTTTCATACTGGCCCCCCGTGGGAATTATATTGTCATCCTTAAGGAAGACACACAGTCTGCCATTTTACATAGAACTTAATGAAAACAGATTATATTAACTTAAACCTTAAGGAAGACACAGTCTGCCATTTTACATAGGCCTTAATGAAAACAGATTATATTAATTTAAACCTTAAGGAAGACACACAGTCTGCTATTTACATAGGCCTTAATGAAAAACTTATTGTATTAAGACACCTAAAGACACAGTCTGCCATTTACATAGAACTTAATGGCCTAACTCAAACCTTAAAGAAGACACACAGTCTGCCATTTTACATAGAACTTAATGAAAACATAGATTATATTAACTCAAACCTTAAGGAAGACACACAGTCTGCTATTTACATAGGCCTTAATGAAAACATAGATTGTATTAACTCAAACCTTAAAGACACAGTCTGCCATTTTACATAGAACTTAATGAAAACATAGATTATATTAACTCAAACCTTAAAGAAGACAGTCTGCCATTTTACATAGGCCTTAATGAAAACAGATTATTATTAACTTAAACCTTAAGGAAGACACACAGTCTGCCATTTTACATAGGCCTTAATGAAAACATAGATTATATTAACTCAAACCTTAAAGAAGACACACAGTCTGCCATTTTACATAGAACTTAATGAAAACATAGATTATATTAACTCAAACCTTAAAGAAGACACATAGTCGGCCATTTTACATAGGCCTTAATGAAAACATAGATTGTATTAACTCAAACCTTAAAGAAGACAGTCTGCCATTTTACATAGGCCTTAATGAAAACATAGATTATATGAACTCAAACCTTAAAGACACAGTCTGCCATTTTACTTAGGCCTTAATGAAAACCTAGATTATATTAAGTAATCCTTAAAGAAGAAACAGTCTGCCATTTTACATAGGCCTTATTGAAAACATAGATTATATTAAATCATCCTTAAAGTTCCTTTCCTGAGGATGGCTCACCCCTCACAGTTCTGGGGGATTTCAACCTCCCTACGTCTACATTTGACTCATTTCTCTCTGCCTCCTTCTTTCCACTCCTCTCCTCTTTTGACCTCACCCTCTCACCGTCCCCCCCTACTCACAAGGCAGGCAATACGCTTGACCTCATCTTTACTAGATGCTGTTCTTCTACTAATCTCACTGCAACTCCCCTCCAAGTCTCCGACCACTACTTTGTATCCTTTTCTCTCTCCCTCTCCTCCAACCAGTGGCGGCTGGCCGATAGAGGGCGCTAGGGCGCCGCCCCCTTAAATAAAATTATTTTAAAAAATAAAATAAAAAATAAATAAAAATAATAATAATAATAATAAAAACATCAGTATGTCAATATTTGTGTGTTTGAAATATGGAATGCACACAGTAATATGTGTAAGATATGATAGAAAATCATATTCGCAACCTTTCCTCTGCCTGTCAAACGCCTCGTCAGCTCTGGGCGATACAGAAAGTGCCCCGAGGAGGCGGGTCTACGTAGCAGTTAAGCCAATTGCTAATTTAAGATATGAATGTATGACATAAAATGTAGCCAATCAGCGATCTTAAAATCGAATCCAAGGAGGGCGATTATTTTATCGCCCCAAGCTCGCCCCTGATAAAATAAGGACCGGGCTCCAGTGGCGCCCATTTTTACTAGACGACAATGGCGAGCGCAAACGTTACTCCTCCAAGACCCAACCCTAACTCGGTGAAATCTCTCCTCCAAAGATCCGTTTGAGAGGAGAACTTTGTCAGAGAAAGTTCGGGTGAAAGAGCTGGGCCCAGATCAACCTGACCTCTCAATCAGACAGCAGGCTAGCGAGAAAGGGAAGCAGTATATGCGCGGCTTCTCCCGTAGCTGGTACACCAGGAAGGCTTGCTAGCTGGGTGCACTGATGCTAATGCTTTATTTTGCTTTCCGTGCTTGCTTTTTAAAACGACGGGGTCAGATTCAGCATGGACAGGTACCGGAGTGAGGGATATGAAGCACCTGTCAGAGAAGGTAAAGAAACATGAGAACACCAGGGCACACATGGACAACTCTGTAAAGCTAGCTGTATTAGGAAGGGTGAACATTGCTACGCAGCTGGATGACGGCCACAGGATTTTGCGGAGGAAACACAATGAGGAGGTGGATAAAAACAGGCACATTCTATCCAAAATTATCGATTGTGTGAAGTTCTGTGGGGCTTTTGAGTTGGCCTTGCGTGGGGCACGAGGAGACTGACTCCTCGGACAACCCCGGCATTTTCCGGGGCTTAGTGGATTTTGTTGCCTCCCTCGACAGTGTGCTGGAGGAGCACCTGAAGACAGCTACCGTTTTTAAGGGCACGTCAAAGACGATACAGAACGAGCTGTTGGACTGTATGCTGTCAGTGCTTAAGGATTACATCCTGGAGGAAGTAAAGAGTGCTGATTTTATCGCCATTCAAGCTGACGAGACGACTGACGTTTCCACCCACTGCCAGTTTGTGCTTGTGATACGCTACATCGATGCTAAAAGTAACGTCCAAGAGCGTTTTTTCGAGTTCATTTTGATCGAGAACGCAACCGCCGACACCATCGCTACAGCGCTGCTGGAGAGGCTCAGCACCATACTCTCACATGGACAAAAGGCCAAACTTATTGCCCAGGCTTACGACGGAGCAAGTGTGATGAGGGGAGCCACCGGCGGAGTGCAGCGTAAAATAGTGGATGTGTACGAAAATGCGCACTACGTCCACTGCTATGCACATCAGCTGAACCTCATCATGCAGCAGGCTACTTCACGCATCCCCAGGATCGGCACTTTCTTTTCCGACCTTGCAGGATTTTCTGCTTTCTTCTCCAGGTCTCCCAAGCGAACCACCGTGCTTGACGAAGTGGTTGCGCATAGACTCCCCAGAGCCTCTACAACACGGTGGAACTTCCACAGTCGCGCTGTAAACACTGTGTACGAGTACAGGGATGACCTCCTAACGTGTTTTCCAGACCATCAGAGACTCTGGGAACTTTGATGCCCCGACTGTCAGAGAGGCGGGGGGCTTTGTGAGGATGCTCGAAGACGAGGCTTTCTGTTTTTTTCCTGGCACTGTTCCACAAGATCATGCCAAATGTGGACATGCTTTTCAGCCAGCTGCAGAAGAGGAACATCGACCCTGTCTTCATTAAAGCACTTGTCCAGAGGTTCACAGACAGCATGCTAACAATCAGGTAAATAACTATATTTACTATTGGCTGATAAAGATGTTGTTAGAAAGATGAATAGTTCACTTACAACAGTTTAAAAGCCTAAATGTGTCTGGTCATCAAAGTGAGTGATTATCATAGAGCCGTCACAATTATATTTGTTTTAGTATTTTAAAAGGAAAGAGAAGACACAATCAGACGTTGATAATAATGCAGGAAAGTACTACACAGTTTGTAATAATTATTCAGGTGTCCACCAGGTCAATTTCTAGAAGAGGCCTAGTTGTTATTGAAGATTAACTTTATTGCTAAGTGCACAGCAGAACAAAATGATGTTGCATCCCTCTCACAAATGTAATAGAAAAAGGCTTTTAAAACGTAATAACATCAGTTAATTATGTACATCACAGGTTAAAAGCAGTTACTAGACATAGTTTGTGTGTATATACACACTATCTGTCTGTCTGTCTGTCTGTCTGTCTATATATATATATATATATATATATATATATATATATATATATATATATATATATATATATATATATATATAAAAAGTCACTGGTTGTGTGTTGAGGGGGAATTACAGTGAGTTAAGAAGTCTGATTGCAAGTTATCAAATTAAACTTTATTTTTTGGACCCAGGGCCTCAATTCCCTCTTTGTGTGGGGACAGTGCATCTGACGAGCAGCAACAGCCCATCAAGCGACGGAGGATGCTGGGACCAGGAGAACAACAGAGGTTGGCTATAGAGGTAAGTTGTGATGTAATTGTCAGTGTTTCCCCCTAGAAACTTTTTTCAGGCCTGGTAGTATATGTAGCCAAAACCCTGAACAATCAGCACCTTGGTAATCATATACTTGAGTTGGACATAGGCATGTGTCAGTCAGGATCACTTGCATCAAAATAGCTTAATTGCAAATTAAAGCTGATGATGTATCTTTTACAGGTATGTGATACCATCCTGAGGTCATGCCAAAGAGAGGTTCTCCTTCACCCAGCACCTCATCAGCGCGCAACACTATTGCACGGAGAGTTGTTCCCACAACACAGTGTGAAGTTCCCCGATACAGCGCTTGAAACAACCGTGGAGGCGTACCCCATGTTGAAACAAGGCCAAGCTCAAAACCCGAACTGTCCCTCATCTATGAGAACAGTGAGTTCAAGGCTTGTAGTGGTGCAGTGCCCCTGTACCAGTTCTTCATGGAGAACAACCTTCAGAGCACTTTCACAGAGACTGCCAGCCTCCTCAAGATCCTCATCACCACACCCATGACAACTGCTGAGTCAGAAAGGTGCTTCTCTACACTGAAAAGGATCAAGACCTTCCTGAGAAACAGCATGACACAGGATCGCCTGAACGCTCTGGCCATGCTCTCCATGGAGAAGAAACTTGTCAGGGACATTCCTGACTTTAATCAAAGGGTCATTGAGAGGTTTGCCACTCAGAAGGACAGACGGGCAAAATTCCTGTACAAATAAGATGACAGACACACACACACAGAGCAGCTCTGGCCGCATGTTTTCTTTGTACATAGTTGACCTTAGCATAAAAAATCCAGTTATATATGGGTACTCTAGAAAGTCTTAATAGTGTCTTTGCTAATATTACTGTATATATGTTGTTTTGTATCAATTAATTGTTGCAGTTCTGGAGCACATTAACAATTAGTCACATTTAGTATGATCATAAAATACTGTATGCATTCTTCCAGTCAAAGGTTTGAGTTCATCCACTTGATATCCATTTCTATATTATACATCCTTTTTATACAGTGTAAGATTTCCTATAAACTTTATAATAATTTCATGTTATTGTCCACTTTCCACTCTGTTCTGACAGCATGCCTGTTGCGTTGCCTGTTTACTACCAATGGTGAAAAGTTCACTTTAAATGCAAATGAAAGGCTTGGGTTTGTGTAATATGTTTTTGTGTAAGAATGCCTCAACTTTTTAATATTGGCATTAATAATTACTGAATGTTTCACTGAGCACTGCTGTCCTGCAGTTTGTGTTAAAATATATCGCGATGGTTACAGGAAAAAAAAAGTATGGCACAGCCCCACCGAGAATATTTTTCACCAGCCGCCACTGCCTCCAACACTACTCACTCTGCCCCTACACAGATGGTAATGCGCCGTCGCAACTTTCACTCTCTCTCTCCCGCTACTCTCTCCTCTTTCCTCCTATCATCTCTTCCCTCTGCTCAATCCTTCTCTCCTCCAATCTCCTGATTCCTGTCTCCTCAACCCTCCTCTCCTCCCTTTCTGCATCCTTTGACTCTCTATGTCCCCCCTATCCTCCCGGCCGGCTCCGTCCTCCCCTCCAGCTCCGTGGCTTGATGACTCATTGCGAGCTCACAGAACAGAGCTCCGGGCAGCTGAGAGGGAAATGGAAGAAAACTAGACTCCCTGCAGACCTGGCCATCTTTTTCACTCCCCTCCTCTCTACCATTTTCTTCACATTTATCTGCCCACCATTTTTCTGCTGCTAAGGCTCCACTTTCCTACCACTCTAAATTCCAAGCATCCGCCTCTAACCTAGGAAGCTCTTTTCCACATTCTCCTTACTCCTGCTGAATCCCCCCCTCCTCCCTCTCTGTGGATGACTTCGTCAACCATTTTGAAAAGAAGGTTGACGACATCCGATCCTCGTTTGTTAAGTCAAATGACACTGCTGGTCCTGCTCACCACTGCCCTACCCTATGCTTTGACTTCTTTCTTCCCCTCTCTCTCCAGATAAAATCTTGCGACTTGTGACGGCAGGCAGGCCGCCCAACAACCTGCCCGCTTGACCCTATCCCCTCCTCTCCTTCTCCAGACAATCTCCGGTGACCTCTCCCTTACCTCACCTCGCTGATCAACTCATCCTTGACCGCTGGCTATGTCCCTTTCCGTCTTCAAGAGAGCGAGAGTTGCACCCCTTCTCAAAAAACCAACACTCGATCCCTCTGATGTCAACAACTACAGACCAGTATCCCTTCTTTCTTTTCTCTCCAAAACTATTGAGCGTGCCGTCTTTAGCCAACTCTCTTGCTATCTCTCTCAGAATGACCTTTCTTGATCCAAACCAGTCAGGTTTCAAGACTGGTCATTCAACTGAGACTGCTCTTCTCTGTGTCACAGAGGCTCTCCGCACTGCTAAAGCTAAGCTCTCTACTCCTCTGCTTCTTGTCCTTCTAGACCTGTCTGACTGGCCTTTTGATGACTGTGCATAATCTCATCAGATCCTCCTTCTCAACCCTCTTTCCGAACTGTGCATCTCCGGCGCGGCTCACTCTTGGATTGTGCGTCCTACCATGACCGGTCTGTCGCTTCCGCTAGCCCAAGTTGGACGTGGCGAGAAGCTGTCCTCCGCACACGCACGTGATCTCACCCACTGTTGTCCCCCAGGGCTCGAGTTTCTAGGCCCTCTCTCTCCTATTCCTCGCTATACGACCAAGTCACGTGGCTCTGTCATATCCTCACATGGCCTCTCCATATCATTGCGTACGACTTTGACGGATACTATCACCAACTCATTCCTTCCTCCTTTCCCGTCTTCTGATAACCAGGTGGGCTGTAATCCGCAGCTCTGCATGTCCTGGACAGACATAGTCAGTATGTATGCCGGATCACCACTCACCTGAACCTCGGCAGACGGGCTGCCTTCCTCCCGGGGAAGGACTCCCCCCCCCGTTCCATGATCTCGCCCTCCAAAGGTTGACAACCTTTCCCTTGTGTCCCCCCTCCCAAGTGCGAAAACCCTTTGGGGTGACCCTGGACCAAAAAACCCTGTCGTTCTCCGCTAACATTCCAAGCGGTGAGCCCCAATTTTGTTAGGTTCTGCCTACAACATTCCCAGAGTAAGACCCTGCCCCTTTTAACAGGGGCCACAGGTCCTTTAAACCCCGGCACTTGTCCCTCTCC
>JAGTTL010000248.1:57500-71939 GCA_036851935.1 Coregonus suidteri | reverse complement strand
CCCCACCTTTATACTAGGGGGTCTGTAGGGGGTTGTAGTAACGGGGTAGTAGTTTTTAAGTATTATTTATTAAAACCCCTACCTTTATACTAGGGGGGTCTGTAGTGTTTTTAACGGGATAGGAGTAAAAAGTATTAAAACCCTACCTTTATACTAGGGGGGTGGTTTTGTAGTTTGTAGTAAGGGGGTAGAAAGATAGTAGTATTAGTAGTATTAACCCCTACTTTCTACTAGGGGGGGTCTGTCTAGTGTTGTAGTAACTGGGTAGTAGTAGTGGAATTAACCCCTACCTTTATACTAGGGAGGTCTGTAGTGTTGTAGTAGTAAACTGCGGTAGTAGTAGTAGCTAGTAGTAGTATAGTATTAACCCCTACCTTTATACTAGGCGGGGGATCTGTCGTCCTAGTGTTGATAGTAACTCGGTAGTAGTTCAGTAATAGTAGTAGTATTAACTCCTACCTGTATACTAGGGTGGTCTGTAGTGTGTGTAACTCATGTAGTAGCTAGTCTATACGTAGTATATAACCCATACACCCCTTTATACTAGTGGAGGTCTTGTAGTGTTGTAGCTAAGTCCTGGTGAGTGTAGTAGTAGTCCGTATTAACGACACTACGCTTTATACTAGTGGATCGGTCGTTAGTGTTTGTAGTAACCATGGGTAGTAGTCGTAGTCTCGTATTCTTCCACCACCCCTACCTTTAGCACTTAGGGGGGGGTCTGTCCTGTGTTGGTAGTAACCTGGGTAGTAGTTAGAGTAGTAGTATAAACCACCTTTATATAGTGGAGGTCTGATAGTGTTGTAGTAAACTGGATAGAGTAGTCTATTAGTAGTCAGTAGTAGTATAGTAGATAGTCAGTAGTAGTAACCCCTAGTATATTAGGGGGGTCAAATAGTAGTAGTAATGATTAGTAGTAGTAGTATTAACCCCTACCGTTATACGAGGGGGGGTCTGTAGGTTTTGTAGTAACTGGTATGGGTAGTAGTAGTAGTAGTAGTATTAACCCTACCCTTATACTAGGGGGCGGTCGTAGTAGTGTTGTAGTAACGTGGAATTAGTTAGTAGTAGTAGTGTTATTAACCCCTACCTGTTATAGAAGGAGTGGAGGTCTGTAGTGGGGTTGTAGTAACTGGTTAGTAGTAGTAGTAGTAGTAGTAAGGCAGTAGTAACCCCTACCTTTATACTAGGGGGGGTAGTCTGTAGTGTGTAGTAACTGGATAGTTAGAAGTAGTAGTAGTAGTAACCCCTACCTTTATACTAGGGAGGTGGTCGTAGTCTTGTAGTTGGTAGTAGTAGTAGTAGTAGTAGTAGTATTAACGCCCTACCTTAGTACTAGTAGGGGTCTGTAGTGTTGTAGTAAACAGTATTAGTAGTAGTTAGTAGTAGTAGTAGTATTAACCCCTACCTTAGTACTAGTGGTAGTCTGTAGTGTTGTAAGTAACTGGGTAGTAGTAGTAGTAGTTAACCCCTACCTTTATACTAGTGGAGGTATAGTGTTATAGTAGTAGTATAGTATTAGTAAGTAGTAGTATAACCAGTACCTTTATACTAGAGGTAGTCTGTAGTGTTGTAGTAACTTTATAGTAGTAGTAGTAGTAGTAGGGTTAACCCCTACCTTATACTAGGGTAGGTAGTAGTGTAAGTAGTAGTACTGGAGGTAGTAGTAGTAGTAGTAGTAGTAGTAGTAGTAGTAGTTAGTAGTAGTAGTAGTAGTAGTAGTCTAGTACCCCTACCTTTATACTAGGGGGGTCTTAGTAGTGTTGTAGTAACTGGTTAGTAGTAGTAGTAGTAGTAGTAGTTAGTAGTACTAGTAGCAGTATTAACCCCTACCTTAGTCATAGTAGGAGGTCTAGTAGTAGTAGTAGTAGTAACTGGATAGTAGTAGTAGTAGTAGTAGTAGTAGTAGTAACCCCTACCTTTATACTAGGGGGGGTCTGTAGTAGTGTAGTAGTAACTGGTAGTAGTAGTAGTAGTAGTAGTAAGTATATTAACCCCTACCTTTATACTAGGGGGGGTCTGTAGTGTTGTAGTATACTATTGGTTAGCAGTAGTTAGTATTAACCCCTACCTAGTATACTAGTGGAGGGGTCTGTTAGTGTTTTTGTAGTAACTGGTAGTAGTAGTAGTAGTAGTAGTATTAACCCCTACCTTTATACGGGGAGGTGGGTATGTCTGTAGTAGTTTGTAGTAACTGGTTATAGTAGTAGTAGTATTAACCCTACCTTTATACTAGTCTTAGGTCTGTAGTGTTGTAGTAACTGGTAGTAGTAGTAGTAGTAGTAATCCCCTACCTTTATACTAGGGGGGTCTGTAGTGTTGTAGTAACTGGTTAGTAATAGTAGTATTAAACCCTACCTTTTATACTAGTAGTGCGGTAGTAGTATAGTTGTTAGTAAGTGGTAGTAGTAGTAGTAGTAGTAGTAGTAGTAGTAGTATTAAACCCCTACCTTTATACTAGGGGGGGTCTGTAGTGTTGTAGTAACTGGATAGTAGTAGTAGTAGTAGTAGTAGTAGTGTAGTAGTAGTATAACCCCTACCTGTATACCTAGTGGAGGTCTGTAGTGTGTAGTAGTAACTGGGTAGTAGTAGTAGTAGTAGTAGTAGTATTATACCCCTACCTTTATACTAGTGGAGGTCTGTAGTGTTGTAGTAACTGGTAGTAGTAGTAGTAGTTAGTAGTATAGTAGTAGTAGTTAGTAGTATAGTAAACCCCTACTTTATACTAGTAGTAGTAGTAGTAGTAGTAGTAGTAGTAGTAGTAGTAGTAGTAGTATTAACCCCTACCTTATACTAGTGGAGGTCTGTAGTGTTGTAGTAAGGATACAGTAGTAGTTAGTAGTAGTAGTAACCCCTAGTAGTAGGGAGTAGTAGTTAGTAGTAGTACTGTTAGTAGTAGTAGTAAGTATTAACCCCTACCTGTATACTAGTGGAGGTAGTAGTGTTGTAGTAACTGGATAGTAGTAGTAGTAGTAGTAGTAGTATTAACCCCTACCTTTATACTAGGGGGGCGGGTCTGTAGGTTCTAGTAGTAGTTGTAGTAACTGGTAGTTAGTAGTAACTAGTAGTAGTAGTAGTAGTAGAGTAGTAGTAGTAGTAGTAGTAGTAACCCCTACCTTTATAGTAGTAGTAGTAGTGTTGTAGTAAACTGGGTAGTAGTAGTAGTAGTAGTAGTAGTAGTAGTAGTAGTATTAACCCCTACCTAGTATACTAGTGGAGGTCTGTAGTAGTTGTAGTAAAACTGGATAGTAGTAGTAAGTAGTAGTAGTAGTAGTAGTATTAACCCCTACCTTTATACTAGGGGGGTAGTAGTGTTGTAGTAAATGGAGTAGTAGTAGTAGTAGTAGTATTAACCCCTACCTTTATACTAGTGGAGTAGTCTGTAGTGTTGTAGTAACTGGATTAGTAGTAGTAGTAGTAGTAGTATTAGTAGTAGTAGTAGTAGTTAGTAGTAGTAGTAGTAGTAGTAGTAATATTAACCCCTACCTTTATACTAGGGGGGGTAGTAGTGTTGTAGTAACTGGGTAGTGTAGTAGTAGTAGTAGTAGTAGTAGTATTAACCCCTACCTTAGTAGTGGGGTCTGGTAGTAGTAGTAACCTGTAGTGTAGTAGTACTAGGTAGTAGTAGTAGTAGTAGTAGTATTAGTACAGTAGTAGTAGTAGTAGTAGTAGTCTAGTAGTAGTAGTAGTAGTAGTAGTAACTAGGTAGTAGTAGTAGTAGTATTAACCCCTACCTTTATACTAGTGGAGGTCTGTAGTGTTGTAGTAGTAGTGGTAGTAGTAGTAGTAGTAGTAGTAGTAGTACCCCTACCTTTATACTAGTGGTAGTAGTCTGTAGTAGTTGTAGTAACTGGATAGTAGTAGTAGTATAGTAGTATTAACCCCTACCTTTATACTAGTCTGGGGGGGTCTTGTAGTGTTGTAGTAACTGGTAGTAGTAGTAGTAGTAGTAGTATTAGTAGTAGTTACCCCTACCTATAGTAGTAGATTGGAGGTCGTGTAGTGTTGTAGTACTAGAGTAGGTAGTAGTAGTATTAGTAGTATAGTAACCCCTACCTTTATACTAGTAGTAGGTAGTGTAGTGTTGTAGTAACTGGGTAGTAGTAGAGTAGTAGTAGTAGTATTAACCCTACCTTTATACTAGTAGTAGGGTGGGGTAGTAGTAGTAGTTAGTAGTACTAGTAGTAGTAGTAGTAGTAGTAGTAGTAAACCCATAGTAGATTATACTAGGGTAGGGGTCTGTAGTGTTGTAGTAACTGGTAGTAGTAGTAGTAGTAGTAAACCCTACCTTTATACTAGTAGGGGGTCTGTAGTAGTAGTAGTAGTAGTTGTAGTAGTAGTAGTAGTAGTAGTAGTAAGTAGTATTACCCTTACCCTGTATAGTAGTGTAGTAGTAACTAGTAGTAGTAGTAGTGGAGTAGTAGTAGTAGTAGTAGTATTAACCCCTACCTTATACTAGGTGGGGGTCTGTAGTGTTGTAGTAACTGGATAGTAGTTAGTAGTAGTAGTAGTAGTATTAACCCCTACCTTTATACTAGGGGTAGTACTGTAGTGTTGTAGTAACTAGGAGTAGTAGTAGTAGTAGTAGTATAGTACCCCTAGTATTAGTACTAGGGGGGTAGTCTGTAGTTGTAGTAGTAGTATGTAGTAGTAGTAGTATTAACCCCTACCTTTATACTAGGGGAGGTCTGTAGTGTTAGTAGTAACTGGGTAGTAGTAGTAGTAGTAGTAGTAGTAGTATTACCCCTACCTTTATACTAGGGGGGGATCTGTAGTGTTGTAGTAACTGGGTAGTAGTAGTAGTAGTAGTAGTAGTATAAACCCTAGTTATATACTAGGGGGGGTCTGTAGTGTTGTAGTAACTGGTAGTAGTAGTAGTAGTAGTATAGTAGTAGTCCTAGTAGTACCTTTACTATTAGGGTGGTAGTGTTGTAGTAAACTGGGTAGTAGTAGTAGTAGTAGTAGTATTAACCCTACCTTTATACTAGTGGAGGTCTGTAGTGTTGTAGTAGTAGTACTGGTAGTAGTAGTAGTATTAACCCCTACCTTTAGTACTAGTGGGGGGTCTGTAGTAGTTGTAGTAACTGGTATAGTAGTAGTAGTAGTAGTATTAAACCCCTACCTTTATACTAGTGGAGAGTCTGTAGTAGTAGTAGTAGTAGTACTGGTATAGTAGTAGTAGTAGTAGTAGTAGTAGGGTAGTAGTAGTAGTATAGTAAACCCCTACCTTTATACTAGGGGGGTCTGTAGTGTTGTAGTAACTGAGTAGTAGTAGTAGTAGTAGTATAACCCTACCTTTAGTACTAGTAGGGGTCTAGTAGTGTAGTAGTAACTGGATAGTAGTAGTAGTAGTAGTAGTAGTATTAACCCCTACCTATAAGGGGGGGTCTGTAGTGTTGTAGTAGTGGTAGTAGTAGTAGTAGTAGTAGTAGTAGTAGTAGTAGTAGTGGAGGTCTAGTGTTGTAGTAACTGGTTAGTAGTAGTAGTAGTAGTAGTAGTAGTAGTAGTACCTTTATAGTAGGGGTAGTAGTGTAGTAGTAGTAGTAGGATAGTAGTAGTAGTAGTAGTAGTAGTAGTTAACCCCTACCTTTATACTAGGGGGGTCTGTAGTAGTGTAGTAGTATGGGTAGTAGTAGTAGTAGTAGTATTAACCCCTACCTTTATAACTAGTAGGTCTGTAGTAGTTGTAGTAGTAGATAGTAGTAGTAGTAGTAGTAGTAGTATTAACCCCTACCTTTATACTAGTAGTACTGTAGTTGTAGTAACTGGATGTAGTATTTAGTAGTAGTAGTAGTAGTAGTAGTAGTATGAGGTCTGTAGTGTAGTAGTAGTGGTAGTAGTAGTAGTAGTAGTATAGTAACCCCTACCTAATAGTAGGGGGGTCTGTAGTAGTAGTAGTAGTACTAGTAGTAGTAGTAGTAGTAGTAGTATTAGTAGTAGTAGTAGTATAGTAGTAGTAATCTAGTAGTAGTTGTAGTAACTAGGTAGTAGTAGTAGTAGTAGTAGTATAACCCCTACCTTTAGTACTAGGGGTAGTCTGTAGTGTTGTAGTAACTGGTATAGTAGTAGTAGTAGTAGTAGTATTAGTAGTAGTATAGTACCTTTATTACTAGTGGGGGGTAGTAGTAGTAGTAGTAACTAGTAGTAGTAGTAGTAGTAGTAGTAGTAGTATTACCCCTAGTAGTATAGTAGTAGGGTAAGTGTTGTAGTAACTGGGTGGGTAGTAGTAGTAGTAGTAGTAGTAGTATAGTACCTTTATACTAGGGGGGGTCTGTAGTGTTGTAGTAACTGGGTAGTAGTAGTAGTAGTAGTAGTATAACCCCTACCTTAGTAGTAGTAGTAGGGTTAGTAGTAGTGTTGTAGTAAGCTGGTAGTAGTAGTAGTAGTAGTAGTAGTAACCCCTACCTTTATAGTAGTAGTAGTCTGTAGTGTAGTAGTAGGTAGTAAGTAGGTAGTAGTAGTAGTAGTAGTAACCCCTACCTTTAGTACTAGTGGGGTAGTAGTAGTAGTAGTAGTAGTTATTATAGTAGTACCTTTTATACTAGTAGTAGTAGTGTAGTGTTAGTAGTAGTAGTAGTAGTAGTAGTAGTAGTAGTAGTAACCCCTACCTTTAAACTAGGGGGGGTAGTGTAGTGTTGTAGTAACTGGTAGTAGTAGTAGTAGTAGTTAGTAGTAGTAGTAGTAGTAGTAGTAGTAGTAGTAGTATACCCCTACCTTTATACTAGGGGGGGTGTCTGTAGTGGTAGTAGTAACTGGATAGTAGTAGTAGTAGTAGTAGTAGTAGTAGTAGTATTACCCTAGTTTATACTAGGGTGGAGTAGTAGTTAGTAGTGTAGTAGTAACTGGTAGTAGTAGTAGTAGTAGTAGTAGTAGTAGTAGTAACCCCTACCTGTATACTAGTAGAGGTCTGTAGTGTTGTAGTAAGTGTTAGTAGTAGTAGTAGTAGTAGTAGTAGTAGTAGTAGTAGTAGTAGTAGTAGTAGTAGGTAGATATTAGTAGTAGTAGTAGTATTACCCCTACCTTTATACTAGGGGGGGTCTGTAGTGTTGTAGTAACTGGGTAGTAGTAGTAGTAGTAGTAGTAGTATTAACCCCTACCTTTTATACTAGGGGTAGGTCTGTAGTTGTAGTAACTAGTAGTAGTAGTAGTAGTAGTAGTAGTATAACCCCTACCTGTATACTAGTGGTAGGTCTAGTAGTGTTGTAGTAACTAGTAGTAGTAGTAGTAGTAGTAGTATTAACCCCTACCTTTATACTAGGGGGGGGTCTGTAGTAGTTGTAGTAACTAGTAGTAGTAGTAGTAGTAGTAGTAGTATTAAGTACCTTAGTATACTAGTAGGGGTAGTCTGTAGTGTTGTAGTAACTGTAGTAGTAGTAGTAGTAGTAGTATTAACCCCTACCTTTATACTAGGGGTAGGTCTGTAGTAGTAGTAGTAGGGATAGTAGTAGTAGTAGTAGTATTAACCCCTAGTTTATACTAGTAGAGGTCTGTAGTGTTGTAGTAGTGAGTAGTAGTAGTAGTAGTAGTAGTAGTAGTAGTAGTAGTGTATTAACCCCTACCTTTATACTAGTAGGGGGGGTCTGTAGTGTTGTAGTAACTGGATAGTAGTAGTAGTAGTAGTAGTAGTAGTAACCCCTACCTTTATACTATAGGGGGGTAGTAGTGTTGTAGTAACTGGGTAGTAGTAGTAGTAGTAGTAGTATTAACCCCCTACCTTTATACTAGGGGGGGTCTGGTAGTGTTGTAGTAGTAGTAGTAGTAGTAGTAGTAGTAGTAGTAGTATTAACCCCTACCTTTATACTAGTGGGGGTCTGTAGTGTTGTAGTAACTGGGTAGTAGTAGTAGTAGTAGTAGTAGTAGTAGTATTAGTTATACTAGGGGGGGGTCTGTAGTGTTGTAGTAGTAGTAGGGTAGTAGTAGTAGTAGTAGTAGTAGTAGTATATTAACCCCTACCTTTATACTAGGGGGGGTCTGTAGTGTTTGTAGTAACTGGATAGTAGTAGTAGTAGTAGTATTAGTAGTAGTATATACTAGTGGAGGGTCTGTAGTGTTGTAGTAACTGGGGTAGTAGTAGTAGTAGTAGTAGTAGTAGTAGTACCTTTATACTAGTGGAGGTCTGTAGTGTTGTAGTAAACTAGGGTAGTAGTAGTAGTATTAACCCCTACCTTTATACTAGGGGGGGTCTGTAGTGTGTAGTAGTAACTTAGTAGTAGTAGTAGTAGTAGTAGTATTAACCCCTACCTTTATACTAGGTAGTAGTGTAGTATTGTAGTAACTGGTAGTAGTAGTAGTAGTAGTAGTAGTAGTAGTAGTAGTAGTAGTAGTAGTAGTAGTATTAACCCCTACCTTTATACTAGGGGGGGTCTGTAGTGTTGTAGTAACTGAGTAGTAGTAGTAGTATTAACCCCCTACCTTTATACTAGTAGGGGTCTGTAGTGTTGTAGTAACTGTAGTAGTAGTAGTAGTAGTAGTAGTAGTATTAACCCCCTACCTTTATACTAGGGGGGGTCTGTAGTGTTGTAGTAACTGGATAGTAGTAGTAGTAGTAGTAGTAGTAGTAACCCCTACCTGTATACTAGTGGAGGTCTGTAGTGTTGTAGTAACTGGTTAGTAGTAGTAGTAGTAGTAGTAGTAGTATTAACCCCTACCTTTATACTAGGGGGGGTCTGTAGTGTTGTAGTAACTGGATAGTAGTAGTAGTAGTAGTAGTATTAACCCTACCTTTATACTAGGGGAGGTCTGTAGTGTTGTAGTAACTGGATAGTAGTAGTAGTAGTAGTAGTAGTATTAACCCCTACCTTTATACTAGTGGAGGTATGTAGTGTTGTAGTAACTGGATAGTAGTAGTAGTAATAGTAGTAGTTAGTACCCCTACCTTTATACTAGGGGGGGTCTGTAGTGTTGTAGCAACTGTAGTAGTAGTAGTAGTATTAACCCCTACCTTTATACTAGTAGAGGTAGTAGTAGTAGTTAGTAGTAACTAGATAGTAGTAGTAGTAGTAGTATTAACCCCTACCTTTATACTAGTAGGGGTCTGTAGTGTTTTAGTAACTGGATAGTAGTAGTAGTAGTAGTAGTAGTATTAGTAGTAGTTTTACTAGGGGTAGTATGTAGTTAGTGTGTAGTAACTGGGTAGTAGTATTAGTAGTAGTAGTATTAACCCCTACCTTATACTAGGGGGGGGGTCTGTAGTGTTGTAGTAACTGGATAGTAGTAGTAGTAGTAGTAGTAGTAGTAGTAGTATTAACCCCTAGTATTATACTAGGGGGGGTCTGTAGTGTTGTAGTAACTGGAGTAGTAGTAGTAGTAGTAGTAGTAGTAGTAGTATTAGTACCCCTACCTTTATACTAGTAGAGGTCTAGTAGTGTTGTAGTAGTGGTAGTAGTAGTAGTAGTATTAGTAGTAGTAGTATACTAGGGGGGTCTGTAGTAGTTGTAGTAGTAGTAGTAGTAGTAGTAGTAGTAGTAGTAACCCCTACCTTTAAACTGTAGGGTAGTAGTAGTAGTAAGTGGTAGTAGTAGTAGTAGTAGTATTAGTAGTAGTTATACTAGGGGGGGTAGTAGTGTAGTAGTAACTGGGTAGTAGTAGTAGTAGTAGTATTAACCCTACCTTTAAACTAGGGTGGTAGTGTTAGTAGTAGTAGTAGTAACTGGTAGTAGTAGTAGTAGTAGTAGTAGTAGTAGTAGTAGTATTAACCCCTACCTTTATACTAGGGGGGTAGTCTAGTAGTGTGTAGTAGTAGTATAGTAGTAGTAGTAGTAGTAGTAGTAGTATATTAACCCCTACCTTTATACTAGGGGGGGTCTGTAGTGTTGTAGTAACTGGGTAGTAGTAGTAGTAGTAGTAGTATTAACCCTACCTTTAAACTAGGGGGGGTCTGTAGTAGTTTAGTAGTAACTGGGAAGTAGTAGTAGTAGTATTAACCCCTACCTAGTACTAGTAGAGGTCTGTAGTGTTGTAGTAACTAGGTAGTAGTAGTAGTAGTAGTAGTATTAGTAGTACCTTTAAAGTAGGGGTAGTAGTCTAGTAGTAGTGTAGTAGTAACTGGATAGTAGTAGTAGTAGTAGTAGTAGTAGTAGTATTAACCCCTACCTTTATACTAGTAGGGGTGTAGTGTTGTAGTAGTGGATAGTAGTAGTAGTAGTAGTGTAGTAGTAGTAGTAGTAGTAGTAGTAGTTAACCCCTACCTTTATACTAGGGGGGGTCTGTAGTGTTGTAGTAACTGGATAGTAGTAGTAGTAGTAGTATTAACCCCTACCTTTATACTAGGGGGGGTCTGTAGTGTTGTAGTAACTGGGTAGTAGTAGTAGTAGTAGTATTAACCCCTACCTTTATACTAGTGGAGGTCTGTAGTGTTGTAGTAACTGGGTAGTAGTAGTAGTAGTAGTAGTATTAACCCCTACCTTTATACTAGTAGGGATCTGTAGTGTAGTAGTAACTAGTAGTAGTAGTAGTAGTAGTAGTAACCCCTACCTTTATACTAGTAGTAGTGGGTAGTGTAGTGTTGTAGTAACTGGGTAGTAGTAGTAGTAGTAGTAGTAGTAGTAGTATTAACCCTACCTTTTAGTAGTAGGGGGGGGTCTGTAGTGTAGTAGTAGTAGTAGTAGTAGTAGTAGTAGTAGTATTAACCCCTACCTTTATACTAGGGGGGGTCTGTAGTGTTGTAGTAACTGGGTAGTAGTAGTAGTAGTATTAACCCCTACCTTTATACTAGTGGAGTAGTAGTAGTAGTAGTAGTAGTAGTAGTAGTAGTATTAACCCCTACCTTTATACTAGTAGGGGTCTGTAGTAGTAGTAACTGGTAGTAGTAGTAGTAGTAGTAGTATTAACCCCTACCTTTATACTAGTGGAGGTCTGTAGTGTTAGTAGTAGTAGTAGTAGTAGTAGTAGTAGTAGTAGTAGTAGTAGTAGTAGTAGTAGTATTAACCCTACCTTTATACTAGGGGGGGTCTGTAGTGTTGTAGTAACTGTAGTAGTAGTAGTAGTAGTAGTAGTAGTAGTAGTAGTAGCAGTAGTAGTAGTACCTTATACTAGGGGTAGGTAGTGTAGTAGTAGTAACTGTAGTAGTAGTAGTAGTAGTATTAACCCCTACCTTTATACTAGTAGGGGTCTGTAGTGTTGTAGTAACTGGTAGTAGTAGTAGTAGTAGTAGTATTAACCCCTACCTTTATACTAGGGGTAGGTCTGTAGTGTTGTAGTAGTACTAGTTAGTAGTAGTAGTATTAACCCTAGTAGTAGTAGTGGTAGTAGTGTAGTGTTGTAGTAACTGGGTAGTAGTAGTAGTAGTAGTAGTATTAACCCCTACCTTTATACTAGTGGTTGTAGTAGTAGTTGTAGTAGTGGTTAGTAGTAGTAGTATTAACCCCTACCTTTATACTAGTGGAGGTCTGTAGTGTTAGTAGTAAATGTAGTAGTAGTAGTAGTAGTAGTATTAACCCCTACCTTTATACTAGGGGGGGTCTGTAGTGTTGTAGTAACTGTAGTAGTAGTAGTAGTAGTAGTAGTATTACCCCTACCTTTATACTAGTAGAGGTCTGTAGTGTTGTAGTAACTGGGTAGTAGTAGTAGTAGTAGTAGTAGTAGTATTAACCCCTACCTTTATACTAGGGGTAGTCTGTAGTGTTGTAGTAACTGGATAGTAGTAGTAGTAGTAGTATATAACCCCTACCTTTATACTAGTGGAGGTAGTAGTGTTGTAGTAACTGTGGTAGTAGTAGTAGTAGTAGTAGTAGTAACCCCTACCTTTATACTAGGGGAGGGTCTGTAGTGTTGTAGTAACTAGTAGTAGTAGTAGTAGTAGTAGTAGTAGTAGTAGTGTATACTAGTGGTAGTCTGTAGTAGTTTGTAGTAACTGGTAGTAGTAGTAGTAG
The DNA here is from genome assembly GCA_036851935.1 of Coregonus suidteri. Classification (NCBI taxonomy): domain Eukaryota; kingdom Metazoa; phylum Chordata; class Actinopteri; order Salmoniformes; family Salmonidae; genus Coregonus; species Coregonus suidteri. Next base: position 60,072 of record JAGTTL010000248.1, on the reverse strand, counting down.
TAGTAGTAGTAGTAGTAGTAGTAGTAGTACCTTTATACTAGGGGGGTCTGTAGTAGTAGTAGTAGTAGTAGTAGTAGTAGTAGTAGTAGTAGTAGTAGTATTAACCCCTACCTTTATAGTAGTGGAGGTAGTGTAGTGTTGTAGTAACTGGATAGTAGTAGTAGTAGTAGTAGTAGTAGTATTAACCCCTACCTTTATACTAGGGGGTAGGTCTGTAGTGTTGTAGTAACTAGTAGTAGTAGTAGTAGTAGTAGTAGTAGTAGTAGTAGTTAACCCCTACCTTTATACTAGTGGAGGTCTGTAGTGTTGTAGTAACTGTAGTAGTAGTAGTAGTAGTAGTAAGTACCTTTATACTAGTAGGGGTAGTGTAGTGTTGTAGTAACTGGTAGTAGTATAGTAGTAGTAGTAGTAGTATTAACCCCTACCTTTAAACTAGGGGGGTCTGTAGTGTTGTAGTAACTGGGTAGTAGTAGTAGTAGTATTAACACCTACCTTTATCTTAGGGGTGTCTGTAGTGTTGTAGTAACTGGGTAGTAGTAGTAGTAGTAGTATTAACCCTACCTTTATACTAGGGGGGTCTGTAGTATTGTAGTAGTAGTAGTAGTAGTAGTAGTAGTAGTAACCCCTACCTTTAGTACTAGGGGGGGTCTGTAGTGTTGTAGTAGTAGGTAGTAGTAGTAGTAGTAGTAGTATTAACCCCTACCTTTATAAGTAGGGGGGGTCTGTAGTGCTGTAGTAACTGGATAGTAGTAGTAGTAGTAGTAGTAGTAGTAGTAGTAGTATTAACCCCTACCTTTATACTAGGGGGGGTCTGTAGTGTTGTAGTAACTGGGTAGTAGTAGTAGTAGTAGTAGTAGTAGTATTAACCCCTACCTTTATACTAGGGGGGGTCTGTAGTAGTGTTAGTAACTAGTAGTAGTAGTAGTAGTAGTATTAACCCCTACCTTTAAACTAGGGGGGGTCTGTAGTAGTTTAGTACTAGGTAGTAGTAGTAGTAGTAGTAATAGTAGTACCTTTATACTAGTAGGTCTGTAGTAGTTGTAGTAACTAGTGGTAGTAGTAGTAGTAGTAGTAGTAGTAGTATTAACCCCTACCTTTAAACTAGGGGGGTTAGTGTAGTGTTAGTAGTAACTGGAGTAGTAGTAGTAGTAGTAGTAGTAGTAGTAGTAGTAGTATTAACCCCTACCTTTATACTAGGGGGGGTCTGTAGTGTTGTAGTAAGTATAGTAGTAGTAGTAGTAGTAGTAGTAGTAGTAGTAGTAGTAGTAGTAGTAGTATTAGTAGTAGTACCTTTATACTAGGGGGGGGTCTGTAGTGTTGTAGTAACTGGGTAGTAGTAGTAGTAGTAGTATTAACCCCTACCTTTATACTAGGGGGGTCTGTAGTGTTGTAGTAACTGGGTAGTAGTAGTAGTAGTAGTAGTATTAACCCCTACCTTTATACTAGTGGAGGTCTGTAGTGTTGTAGTAACTGGGTAGTAGTAGTAGTAGTAGTAGTAGTAGTAGTTTATACTAGTAGGGGGGTCTGTAGTGTTGTAGTAACTAGTAGTAGTAGTAGTAGTAGTAGTAGTATTAACCCCTACCTTTATACTAGGGGGGGGGGTCTGTAGTGTTGTAGTAACTGGGTAGTAGTAGTAGTAGTAGTAGTAGTAGTAGTAGTAGTAGTATTAACCCCTACCTTTATACTAGGGGGGTAGTCTGTAGTGTTGTAGTAACTGGGTAGTAGTAGTAGTAGTAGTAGTATAGTAACCCCTACCTAGTACTAGTGGGGGGGTCTGTAGTAGTTGTAGTAACTGGGTAGTAGTAGTAGTAGTAGTAGTTAAACCCCTTTATACTAGTAGGTCTGTAGTAGTAGTAGTAGTAGTAGTAGTAGTAGTAGTAGTATTAACCCTAGTAGTTATACTAGAGGGGGTCTGTAGTGTTGTAGTAACTGGGTAGTAGTAGTAGTAGTAGTAGTTAACCCCTACCTTTTATACTAGTAGAGGTCTGTAGTGTAACTGTTAGTAGTAGTAGTAGTAGTAGTATAGTAGTAGTAGTAGTAGTAGTAGTAGTAGTAGTAGTAGTAGTAGTAGTAGTAGTAGTAGTTTATACTAGGGGGGGTATGTAGTGTTGTAGTAACTGGATAGTAGTAGTAGTAGTAGTAGTAGTAGTAGTAGTAGTAGTATTAACCCCTACCTTTATACTAGGGGAGGTCTGTAGTGTTGTAGTAACTGGATAGTAGTAGTAGTAGTAGTATTAACCCCTACCTTTATACTAGTGGGGGTCTGTAGTGTTGTAGTAACTGGATAGTAGTAGTAGTAGTAGTAGTAGTATTAGTAGAGTACCTTTATACTAGGGGGGTCTGTAGTGTTGTAGTAACTGGTAGTAGTAGTAGTAGTAGTAGTAACCCCTACCTTTATAGTAGTGGAGGTAGTCAGTAGTAGTAGTAGTAGTAACTGTAGTAGTAGTAGTAGTAGTAGTAGTAGTATTAACCCCTACCTTTATACTAGAGGGGGTCTGTAGTGTTGTAGTAACTGGTAGTAGTAGTAGTAGTAGTAGTAGTAGTAGTAGTAGTAGTAGTAGTATTACCTTTA
>JAGTTL010000248.1:0-55000 GCA_036851935.1 Coregonus suidteri | reverse complement strand
TTTATACTAGTAGGGGTAGTAGTAGTAGTAGTAGTAGTGGAGTAGTAGTAGTAGTAGTACCTTTAGTAGTAGTCTGTAGTGTTGTAGTAACTGGGTAGTAGTAGTAGTAGTAGTAGTTAGTAGTACCTTTATACTAGGGGGGTAGTAGTGTTGTAGTAGTAGTAGTAGTGTAGTAGTAGTAGTAGTAGTAGTATTACCCCTACCTTTAGTAGTAGTAGGTCTGTATTGTTGTAGTAACTGGGTAGTAGTAGTAGTAGTAGTAGTAGTAGTAGTAGTAGTTAAGTAGTACCTTTATACTAGGGGGGGGTAGTAGTTGTAGTAGTAGTAGGTAGTAGTAGTAGTAGTAGTATTATTAACCCCTACCTTATACTAGGGGGGGGTCTGTAGTGTTGTAGTAACTGGGTAGTAGTAGTAGTAGTAGTAGTAGTAGTATTAACCCCTACCTTTATACTAGGGGGGTCTGTAGTGTTGTAGTAACTGGGTAGTAGTAGTAGTAGTAGTAGTAGTAGTAGTGGAGGTCTGTAGTAGTAGTTGTATAGTAGTTGGTAGTAGTAGTAGTAGTAGTAGTAGTAGTAGTAGTAGTAGTAGTAGTAGTAGTAGTAGTAGTATTAACCCCTACCTGTATACTAGTGGAGGTCTGTAGTGTTGTAGTAACTGGGTAGTAGTAGTAGTAGTAGTAGTAGTAGTAGTATTAGTAGTAGTACCTTTATACTAGTAGGGGTAGTAGTAGTCTGTAGTGTTGTAGTAACTAGTAGTAGTAGTAGTAGTAGTAGTAGTAGTAGTAGTATTACCCCTACCTTTATACTAGTGGGGGTCTGTAGTGTTGTAGTAACTGTAGTAGTAGTAGTAGTAGTAGTAGTAGTAGTAGTAGTAGTAGTAGTAGTAGTAACCCCTACCTTTATACTAGGGGGGTCTGTAGTGTTGTAGTAACTGGTTAGTAGTAGTAGTAGTAGTAGTAGTAGTAGTAGTATTAACCCCTACCTTGTATACTAGTGGAGGTCTGTAGTGTTGTAGTAACTGTAGTAGTAGTAGTAGTAGTAGTAGTAGTAGTATTAACCCCTACCTTTATACTAGGGGGGGTCTGTAGTGTTGTAGTAACTGGGTAGTAGTAGTAGTAGTAGTAGTAGTAGTATTAACCCCTACCTTTATACTAGTGGAGGTCTGTAGTGTTGTAGTAACTGGTAGTAGTAGTAGTAGTAGTAGTAGTAGTAGTAGTAGTAGTATTAACCCCTACCTTTATACTAGGGGGGGTATGTAGTGTTGTAGTAACTGGTAGTAGTAGTAGTAGTAGTAGTAGTAGTATTAACCCCTACCTTTATACTAGGGGGGGTCTGTAGTGTTGTAGTAGTGGGTAGTAGTAGTAGTAGTAGTAGTAGTATTAACCCCTACCTTTATACTAGGGGGGGTCTGTAGTGTTGTAGTAACTGGATTGTAGTAGTAGTAGTAGTAGTAGTATAACCCCTACCTTTATACTAGTGGGGGTCTGTAGTGTTGTAGTAACTGGTAGTAGTATAGTAGTAGTAGTAGTAGTAGTAGTATTAACCCCTACCTTTATACTAGTGGAGGTCTGTAGTGTTGTAGTAACTGGGTAGTAGTAGTAGTAGTAGTAGTATTAACCCCTAGTTTATACTAGTAGGGGGGGTAGTAGTGTTGTAGTAACTGGGTAGTAGTAGTAGTAGTAGTAACCCCTACCTTTATACTAGTGGAGGTCTGTAGTGTTGTAGTAGTGGTAAGTAGTAGTAGTAGTAGTAGTAGTAGTATTAACCCCTACTTTATACTAGGGGGGGTCTGTAGTGTTGTAGTAACTGGTAGTAGTAGTAGTAGTAGTATTAGTACCTTTATAGGTAGGGGGGTCTGTAGTGTGTTGTAGTAACTGGGTAGTAGTAGTAGTAGTAGTAGTAGTAGTAGTAGTAGTACCTAGTATACTAGTAGGGGTCTGTAGTAGTGTAGTAGTAGTAGTAGTAGTAGTAGTATAGTAGTATACTAGTAGTAGTACCTTTATACTAGTGGGTCTGTAGTGTTAACTAGTAGTAGTAGTAACTGGTAGTAGTAGTAGTAGTAGTATTAACCCCTACCTTTATACTAGTGGGGGTCTGTAGTGTTGTAGTAACTGGGTAGTAGTAGTAGTAGTATTAACCCCTACCTTTATACTAGTGGAGGTAGTAGTAGTGTAGTGGGTAGTAGTAACTAGTAGTAGTAGTAGTAGTAGTAGTAGTATTAACCCCTACCTTTATACTAGGGGGGGGTCTGTAGTGTTGTAGTAACTGGATAGTAGTAGTAGTAGTAGTAGTAGTAGTATTAACCCCTACCTTTATACTAGGGGGGGTCTGTAGTGTTGTAGTAACTGGATAGTAGTAGTAGTAATAGTAGTAGTATTAACCCCTACCTTTATACTAGGGGGGGTCTGTAGTGTTGTAGTAACTGGGTAGTAGTAGTAGTAGTAGTAGTATTAACCCCCTACCTTTATACTAGGGGGGTCTGTAGTGTTGTAGTAACTGGTAGTAGTAGTAGTAGTAGTATTAACCCCTACCTTTATACTAGGGGGGGTCTGTAGTGTTGTAGTAACTGGGTAGTAGTAGTAGTAGTAGTAGTATTAACCCCTACCTTTATACTAGGGGGGTAGTAGTAGTAGTAGTAACTGGGTAGTAGTAGTAGTAGTAGTTAACCCCTACCTTTATAGTAGTAGGTAGTAGTGTAGTGTTGTAGTAACTGGGTAGTAGTAGTAGTAGTAGTAGTAACCCCTACCTTTAGTACTAGGGGGGGTCTGTAGTGTTGTAGTAGTAGTAGTAGTAGTAGTAGTAGTAGTAGTAAACCCCTACCTTTATACTAGTGGGGGTCTGTAGTGTTGTAGTAGTAGATAGTAGTAGTAGTAGTAGTAGTAGTAGTAGTATTAACCCCTACCTTTATACTAGGGGGGGTCTGTGTTGTAGTAACTAAGTAGTAGTAGTAGTAGTAGTAGTAGTAGTATTAACCCCTACCTTTATACTAGGGAGGTCTGTAGTGTTGTAGTAACTGGATAGTAGTAGTAGTAGTAGTAGTAGTAGTAGTATTAACCCCTACCTTTATACTAGGGGGGGTCTGTAGTGTTGTAGTAACTGTAGTAGTAGTAGTAGTAGTAGTAGTAGTAGTAGTAGTAGTATTAACCCCTACCTTTATACTAGTGGGGGTCTGTAGTGTTGTAGTAGTAGTAGTAGTAGTAGTAGTAGTAGTAGTATTAGTACCTAGTAATACTAGGGGGGGTCTGTAGTAGTAGTAGTGTAGTAAACTAGTAGTAGTAGTAGTAGTATTAACCCCTACCTTTATACTAGTGGGGGTCTGTAGTAGTTTGTAGTAACTGGTAGTAGTAGTAGTAGTAGTAGTATTAACCCCTACCTTTATACTAGTACCTAGGTCTGTAGTGTTGTAGTAACTGGATAGTAGTAGTAGTAGTAGTAGTAGTAGTAGTAGTAGTATTAACCCCTACCTTTATACTAGTGGGGGTCTGTAGTGTTGTAGTAACTGGATAGTAGTAGTAGTAGTAGTAGTAGTAGTAGTATTAACCCTACCTTTATACTAGGGGGGGTCTGTAGTGTTGTAGTAACTGGGTAGTAGTAGTAGTAGTAGTATTAACCCCTACCTTTATACTAGGGGGGTCTGTAGTGTTGTAGTAACTGGGTTAGTAGTAGTAGTAGTAGTATTAACCCCTACCTTTATACTAGGGGGGGTCTGTAGTGTTGTAGTAACTGGGTAGTAGTAGTAGTAGTAGTAGTATTAACCCCTACCTTTATACTAGGGGGGGTCTGTAGTGTTGTAGTAACTGGATAGTAGTAGTAGTAGTAGTAGTAGTAGTAGTATTAACCCCTACCTTTATACTAGGGGGGGGTCTGTAGTGTTGTAGTAACTGGATAGTAGTAGTAGTAGTAGTAGTAGTAGTAGTAGTAGTAGTAGTAGTAGTAGTAGTAGTAGTATTAGGTAGTACCTTTATACTAGGGGGGGTCTGTAGTGTTGTAGTAACTGGATAGTAGTAGTAGTAGTAGTATTAACCCCTACCTTTATACTAGGGGGGGTCTGTAGTGTTGTAGTAACTGGTAGTAGTAGTAGTAGTAGTATTAACCCCTACCTTTATACTAGTGGAGGTCTGTAGTGTTGTAGTAACTAGTAGTAGTAGTAGTAGTAGTAGTAGTAGTATAACCCCTACCTTTATACTAGGGGGGGTCTGTAGTAGTAGTAGTAACTGGATAGTAGTAGTAGTAGTAGTATAACCCCTACCTTTATATACTAGTAGGGGGTCTGTAGTGTTGTAGTAAGGGGTGGTAGTAGTAGTAGTAGTAGTAGTAGTATTAACCCCTACCTTTATACTAGGGGGTAGTAGTGTTGTAGTAACTGGGTAGTAGTAGTAGTAGTAGTAGTAGTATTAACCCCTACCTTTATACTAGGGGGGGGTCTGTAGTTGTTAACTAGTAGTAGTAGTAGTAGTAGTAGTATTAACCCCTACCTTTATACTAGTGGAGGTCTGTAGTGTTGTAGTAGTAGTAGTAGTAGTAGTAGTAGTAACCCCTACCTTTATACTAGAGGGGGTCTGTAGTGTTGTAGTAACTGGGTAGTAGTAGTAGTAGTAGTATTAACCCCTACCTTTATACTAGTGGAGGTCTGTAGTGTTGTAGTAACTGGATAGTAGTAGTAGTAGTAGTAGTAGTAGTAGTAGTAGTAGTAGTAGTAGTAGTAGTAGTAGTAGTAGTAGTATATATTACCCCTACCTTTATACTAGGGGGGGTCTGTAGTGTTGTAGTAACTGGTAGTAGTAGTAGTAGTAGTAGTAGTAGTAGTAGTAGTAGTAGTATTAACCCCTACCTTTATACTAGGGGTGGTCTGTAGTGTTGTAGTAACTGGATAGTAGTAGTAGTAGTATTAACCCCTACCTTTATACTAGGGGGGTCTGTAGTGTTGTAGTAACTGGTAGTAGTAGTAGTAGTAGTAGTAGTAGTTAACCCCTACCTTTATACTAGGGGGGGTCTGTAGTGTTGTAGTAACTGGGTAGTAGTAGTAGTAGTATTAACCCCTACCTTTATACTAGTGGGGGTCTGTAGTGTTGTAGTAACTGGGTAGTAGTAGTAGTAGTAGTAGTAGTAGTAGTAGTACCTTTATACTAGTGGGGGTCTGTAGTGTGTAGTAACTGGTAGTAGTAGTAGTAGTTAAGTAGTAGTATTAACCCCTTTTATACTAGTGGAGGTCTGTAGTGTTGTAGTAACTGGTAGTAGTAGTAGTAGTAGTAGTAGTATTAACCCCTACCTTTATACTAGGGGGGTCTGTAGTGTTGTAGTAACTGGGTAGTAGTAGTAGTAGTAGTAGTATTAACCCCTACCTTTATACTAGTGGAGGTCTGTAGTGTTGTAGTAACTGGGTAGTAGTAGTAGTAGTAGTAGTAGTAGTATTAACCCCTACCTTTATACTAGGGGGGTCTGTAGTGTTGTAGTAACTGGATAGTAGTAGTAGTAGTAGTATTAACCCCTACCTTTATACTAGTGGTAGGTCTGTAGTGTTGTAGTAACTGGGTAGTAGTAGTAGTAGTAGTAGTAGTATTACCCCTACCTTTATACTAGGGGGGGTCTGTAGTGTTGTAGTAACTGGTAGTAGTAGTAGTATAGTAACCCCTACCTTTATACTAGTGGTAGTAGTGTTGTTAGTAACTGGTAGTAGTAGTAGTAGTAGTAGTAGTAGTAGTAGTAGTAGTAGTAGTAGTAGTAGTAGTAGTAGTAGTATTAACCCCTACCTTTATACTAGTGGAGGTCTGTAGTGTTGTAGTAACTGGTAGTAGTAGTAGTAGTAGTAGTAGTAGTAGTATTAACCCCTACCTTTATACTAGTGGAGGTCTGTAGTGTTGTAGTAACTGGATAGTAGTAGTAGTAGTAGTAGTAGTAGTATTAACCCCTACCTTTATACTAGGGGGGGTCTGTAGTGTTGTAGTAACTGGATAGTAGTAGTAGTAGTAGTAGTAGTAGTAGTAGTAGTAGTAGTAGTTTAACCCCTACCTTTATACTAGGGGGGGTCTGTAGTGTTGTAGTAACTGGGTAGTAGTAGTAGTATTAGTAGTAGTAGTAGTAGTAGTATTAACCCCTACCTTTATACTAGTGGAGGTCTGTAGTGTGTAGTAGTAGTAGTGTAGTAAGTAGTAGTAGTAGTAGTAGTAGTATTAACCCCTACCTTTATACTAGGGGGGGTCTGTAGTGTTGTAGTAACTGGGTAGTAGTAGTAGTAGTAGTATTAACCCCTACCTTTATACTAGTGGAGGTCTGTAGTGTTGTAGTAACTGGGTAGTAGTAGTAGTAGTAGTAGTAGTAGTAGTAACCAGTAACCCCTACCTTTATACTAGGGGGGGGTATGTAGTGTTGTAGTAACTGGTAGTAGTAGTAGTAGTAGTAGTATATTAACCCTACCTTTATACTAGGGGGGGTCTGTAGTGTTGTAGTAACTGTAGTAGTAGTAGTAGTAGTAGTAGTAGTAGTATTAACCCCTACCTTTATACTAGGGGGGGTCTGTAGTGTTGTAGTAACTGGATAGTAGTAGTAGTAGTAGTAGTAGTATTAACCCCTACCTTTATACTAGTGGAGGTCTGTAGTGTTGTAGTAACTGGAGTAGTAGTAGTAGTAGTAGTATATTAACCCCTACCTTTATACTAGTGGAGGTCTGTAGTGTTGTAGTAACTGGATAGTAGTAGTAGTAGTAGTAGTATTACCCCTACCTTTATACTAGGGGGGGGTCTGTAGTGTTGTAGTAACTGGGTAGTAGTAGTAGTAGTAGTAGTATTAACCCCTAGTACTAGTATTATACTAGTGGAGGTCTGTAGTGTTGTAGTAGTAACTGTAGTAGTAGTAGTAGTAGTAGTAGTAGTATTAACCCTACCTTTATACTAGGGGGGGTCTGTAGTGTTGTAGTAACTGGATAGTAGTAGTAGTATTAACCCCTACCTTTATACTAGGGGGGGGTCTGTAGTGTTGTAGTAACTGGGTAGTAGTAGTAGTAGTAGTAGTAGTAGTAGTATTAACCCCTACCTTTATACTAGGGGGGGTCTGTAGTGTTGTAGTAACTGGTAGTAGTAGTAGTAGTATTAACCCCTACCTTTATACTAGGGGGGGTCTGTAGTGTTGTAGTAACTAGTAGTAGTAGGTAGTAGTAGTAGTAGTATTACCCCTACCTTTATACTAGTGGAGGTCTGTAGTGTTGTAGTAACTGGGTAGTAGTAGTAGTAGTATTAACCCCTACCTTTATACTAGTGGAGGTCTGTAGTGTTGTAGTAACTGGGTAGTAGTAGTAGTAGTAGTAGTAGTAGTAGTAGTAGTAGTAGTATAACCCCTACCTTATATACTAGGGGGGTCTGTAGTGTTGTAGTAACTGGTAGTAGTAGTAGTAGTAGTAGTAGTATTAACCCCTACCTTTATACTAGGGGGGGGTCTGTAGTGTTGTAGTAACTGGTAGTAGTAGTAGTAGTAGTAGTAGTAGTATTAACCCCTACCTTTATACTAGGGGGGGTCTGTAGTGTTGTAGTAACTGGGTAGTAGTAGTAGTAGTAGTAGTAGTATTAACCCCTACCTTTATACTAGGGGGGGGTCTGTAGTGTTGTAGTAACTGGGTAGTAGTAGTAGTAGTAGTATTAAGTAGTACCTTTATACTAGGGGGGGTCTGTAGTTTAGTAGTAACTGGGTAGTAGTAGTAGTAGTAGTATTAACCCCTACCTTTATACTAGTGGGGGTCTGTAGTGTTGTAGTAACTGGGTAGTAGTAGTAGTATTAACCCCTACCTTTATACTAGGGGGGGTCTGTAGTGTTGTAGTAACTGGGTAGTAGTAGTAGTAGTAGTAGTAACCCCCTACCTTTAGTAGTAGGGGGGGTCTGTAGTGTTGTAGTAACTGGATAGTAGTAGTAGTAGTAGTAGTAGTAGTATTAACCCCTACCTTTATACTAGTGTAGGGTCTGTAGTAGTTGTAGTAACTGATAGTAGTAGTAGTAGTAGTAGTAGTAGTAGTATTAACCCCTACCTTTATACTAGGGGTAGGTATGTAGTGTTTGTAGTAACTGGATAGTAGTAGTAGTAGTAGTAGTAGTATTAACCCCTACCTTTATACTAGGGGAGGTCTGTAGTGTTGTAGTAACTGGATAGTAGTAGTAGTAGTAGTAGTAGTAGTATTAACCCCTACCTTTTATACTATACTAGTAGGGGTCTGTAGTGTTGTAGTAACTGGGTAGTAGTAGTATTAGTAGTAGTAGTAGTAGTAGTATTAACCCCTACCTTTATACTAGTGGAGGTCTGTAGTGTTGTAGTAACTGGATAGTAGTAGTAGTAGTAGTATTAACCCCTACCTTTATACTAGGGGGGGGGGTCTGTAGTGTTGTAGTAAATGGTAGTAGTAGTAGTAGTAGTAGTAGTAGTAGTATTACCCCTACCTTTATACTAGTGGAGGTCTGTAGTGTTGTAGTAACTGGTAGTAGTAGTAGTAGTAGTAGTAGTAGTAGTAGTTTAACCCCTACCTTTATACTAGGGGGTAGTCTGTAGTGTTAGTAGTAACTGGGTAGTAGTAGTAGTAGTAGTAGTAACCCCTACCTTTATACTAGGGGGGGTCTGTAGTGTTGTAGTAGTAAGTGGTATAGTAGTAGTAGTAGTAGTAGTAGTAGTAGTATTAACCCCTACCTTTATACTAGTGGAGGTCTGTAGTGTTGTAGTAACTGGATAGTAGTAGTAGTAGTAGTAGTAGTAGTAGTAGTATTAACCCCTACCTTTATACTAGGGGGGGGTCTGTAGTGTTGTAGTAACTGGGTAGTAGTAGTAGTAGTAGTAGTAGTAGTAGTAGTAGTAGTATTAACCCCTACCTTTATACTAGTGGAGGTAGTGTAGTGTTGTTGTAGTAACTGGTAGTAGTAGTAGTAGTAGTAGTATTAACCCCTACCTTTATACTAGGGGGGGGTCTGTAGTGTTGTAGTAAATAGTAGTAGTAGTAGTAGTAGTAGTAGTAGTATTAACCCCTACCTTTATACTAGTGGGGGTCTGTAGTGTTGTAGTAACTGGGTAGTAGTAGTAGTAGTAGTAGTAGTAGTATTAACCCCTACCTTTATACTAGTGGGGGTCTGTAGTGTTGTAGTAACAGGGTAGTAGTAGTAGTAGTAGTAGTAGTATAACCCCTACCTTTATACTAGGGGGGGTCTGTAGTGTGTTGTAGTAACTGGGTAGTAGTAGTAGTAGTAGTAGTAACCCCCTACCTTTATACTAGTGGAGGTCTGTAGTAGTTGTAGTAGTAGTGGGTAGTAGTAGTAGTATTAACCCCTACCTTATACTAGTGGAGGTCTGTAGTGTTGTAGTAACTGGTAGTAGTAGTAGTAGTAGTACCTAGTATAGTAGTAGTAGTGTAGTGTTGTAGTACTGGAGTAGTAGTATAGTATTAGTAGTAGTACCTACCTTTATAGTAGGGGGGGTCTGTAGTGTTGTAGTAACTGGTAGTAGTAGTAGTAGTAGTAGTAGTAGTATTAACCCCTACCTTTATACTAGGGGGGGTCTGTAGTGTTGTAGTAACTGGGTAGTAGTAGTAGTAGTAGTAGTAACCCCTACCTTTATACTAGGGGGGTAGTGTAGTGTAGTAGTAGTAGTGTAGTAAGTAGTAGTAGTAGTAGTAGTAGTATTAACCCCTACCTTTATACTAGTGGAGGTCTGTAGTGTTGTAGTAACTGGTAGTAGTAGTAGTAGTAGTAGTATTAACCCCTACCTTTATACTAGTAGGTCTGTAGTGTTGTAGTAACTGAATAGTAGTAGTAGTAGTAGTAGTAGTATTAACCCCTACCTTTATACTAGGGGGGGTCTGTAGTGTTGTAGTAACTGGATAGTAGTAGTAGTAGTAGTAGTAGTAGTAGTAGTAGTATTAACCCCTACCTTTATACTAGGGGGGGTCTGTAGTGTTGTAGTAACTGGGTAGTAGTAGTAGTAGTAGTAGTATTAACCCCTACCTTTATACTAGTGGAGGTCTGTAGTGTTGTAGTAACTGGGTAGTAGTAGTAGTAGTAGTAGTAGTAGTAGTATTAACCCCTACCTTTATACTAGGGGGGGTAGGTAGTGTTGTAGTAACTGGGTAGTAGTAGTAGTAGTAGTAGTATTAACCCTACCTTTATACTAGTGGGGGTCTGTAGTGTTGTAGTAACTGGATAGTAGTAGTAGTAGTAGTAGTAGTAGTAGTAGTAGTAGTAGTAGTATTAACCCCTACCTTTATACTAGGGGGGGTCTGTAGTGTTGTAGTAACTGGATAGTAGTAGTAGTAGTAGTAGTAGTAGTAGTAGTAGTAGTAGTAGTAGTATTAACCCCTACCTTTATACTAGGGGAGGTCTGTAGTGTTGTAGTAACTGAGATAGTAGTAGTAGTAGTAGTAGTATTAACCCCTACCTTTATACTAGGGGGTCTGTAGTGTTGTTAGTAAACTGGATAGTAGTAGTAGTAGTAGTAGTAGTATTAACCCCTACCTTTATACTAGGGGGGGTCTGTAGTGTTGTAGTAGTAACTGTAGTTAGTAGTAGTAGTAGTAGTAGTATTAACCCCTACCTTTATACTAGTGGAGGTCTGTAGTGTTGTAGTAACTGGGTAGCAGTAGTAGTAGTAGTAGTAGTAGTAGTAGTAGTAGTATTAACCCCTACCTTTATACTAGTGGGGGTCTGTAGTGTAACTAGTAACTGGTTAGTAGTAGTAGTATTAGTATTAACCCCTACCTTTATACTAGTGGAGGTCTGTAGTGTTGTAGTAACTGGGTAGTAGTAGTAGTAGTAGTAGTAGTATTAACCCCTACCTTTATACTAGGGGGGTCTGTAGTGTTGTAGTAACTGGTAGTAGTAGTAGTAGTATTAACCCCTACCTTTATACTAGTGGAGGTCTGTAGTGTTGTAGTAGTAGTAGTAGTAGTAGTAGTATTAACCCCTACCTTTATACTAGTAGGGGGTCTGTAGTGTTGTAGTAACTGGGTAGTAGTAGTAGTAGTAGTATTAACCCCTACCTTTATACTAGGGGGGGGTCTGTAGTGTTGTAGTAACTGGTAGTAGTAGTAGTAGTAGTAGTAGTAACCCCTACCTTTATACTAGTGGAGGTCTGTAGTGTTGCTGTAGTAGTCCGCCTGGGTAGTAGTAGTAGTAACTGTTCTGCCTGTATTTATGGAACCCTACCTGTAGTAGACCTGTGTTTTAAACTCTTAATAGATCGGCTATGTAAAGTAAACTGAGATTAGTAGTGATTAGTAGTAGACCATGCTTGACACTATAGAAGTAGTTTTTGAAGTAGTTGGCAGGTTCTGTATAATCTCCACCCGGCACAGTAGTAGTAGGTACTGGTAGTAGTAGTAGTAGTAGTAGTCTCTAGTAGTAGTAGTTTTGTAGTAGTAGTAGTAGTTTTTCCTAGCCACCGTATTCTACACCTGCAGGTAGCTGTTTAGGGTTTTAGGCTGGGTAGTAGTACAGCACTTAGTAGTAGTAGATGTAGTATAGTAGTAAAATTGATTGATTGATAGATAGTATTAACCCCTACCTTTACTACTAGGGGAGGTCTGTAGTGTTGTAGTAACTGGATAGTAGTAGTAGTAGTAGTAGTAGTAGTAGTAGTATTAACCCCTACCTTTATACTAGTGGAGGTCTGTAGTTGTAGTAGTAAACTGGTAGTAGTAGTAGTAGTAGTAGTAGTAGTAGTAGTATTAAGTAACCTACCTTTATACTAGTGGAGGTCTGTAGTGTTGTAGTAACTGGGGTAGTAGTAGTAGTAGTAGTAGTATAGTAGTAGTAGTATATAAACCCTACCTTTATACTAGTGGGTAGGTCTGTAGTAGTAGTTGTAGTAACTGGGTAGTAGTAGTAGTAGTAGTAGTAGTAGTAGTATTAACCCCTACCTTTATACTAGGGGGGGTATGTAGTGTTGTAGTAACTGGGTAGTAGTAGTAGTAGTAGTAGTATTAACCCCTACCTTAACTAGTACCTGTAGTGTTGTAGTAACTGGATAGTAGTAGTAGTAGTAGTAGTAGTAGTAGTAGTAGTAGTAGTAGTAGTAGTAGTAGTATTAACCCCTACCTTTATACTAGGGGGGGTCTGTAGTATTGTAGTAACTGGATAGTAGTAGTAGTAGTAGTAGTAGTAGTAGTAGTAGTAGTAGTATTAACCCCTACCTTTATACTAGGGGAGGTCTGTAGTGTTGTAGTAACTGGATAGTAGTAGTAGTAGTATTAACCCCTACCTTTATACTAGGGGGGTCTGTAGTGTTGTAGTAACTGGATAGTAGTAGTAGTAGTAGTAGTATTAACCCCTACCTTTATACTAGGGGGGGTCTGTAGTGTTGTAGTAACTGGTTAGTAGTAGTAGTATTAACCCCTACCTTTATACTAGTGGAGGTCTGTAGTGTTGTAGTAACTGGTAGTAGTAGTAGTAGTAGTAGTAGTAGTAGTAGTAGTAGTAGTATTAACCCCTACCTTTATACTAGTGGGGGTCTGTAGTGTTGTAGTAACTGGTTAGTAGTATTAGTATTAACCCCTACCTTTATACTAGTGGAGGTCTGTAGTGTTGTAGTAACTGGTAGTAGTAGTAGTAGTAGTAGTAGTATTAACCCCTACCTTTATACTAGGGGGGGTCTGTAGTGTTGTAGTAACTGGTTAGTAGTATAGTATTAACCCCTACCTTTATACTAGTGGAGGTCTGTATTGTTGTAGTAACTGGGTAGTAGTAGTAGTAGTAGTATTAACCCCTACCTTTATACTAGGGGGGGTCTGTAGTGTTGTAGTAACTGGTTAGTAGTAGTAGTAGTAGTAGTATTAACCCCTACCTTTATACTAGTGGAGGTCTGTAGTGTTGTAGTAACCTGGTAGTAGTAGTAGTAGTAGTAGTATTAACCCCTACCTTTATACTAGTGGAGGTCTGTAGTGTTGCTAGTAACTCCGCCTAGTAGCTAGTAGTAGTAGTTTAAACTGTTCTGCCTACTATGGAACCCCTACCTGTCCCAGACCTGCTGTTTAGTACTAGTAATAGGCTATGAGTAAGCCAACTGAGTATTATTAGTGATTAGTAGTGACCCCTATGTATTAGTCACTTAGTGAACTTTATAGGTACATCTAGGGCATGGTTCTGTAGTAGTAGTATAGTAAGTAGAAGAGGACTAGTAGTAGTAGCCTGTAGTAGTAAGTAACTCTTAGTAGTAGTAGTAGTCTAGTAGTTAGTAGTTAGTAGTAGTATTAACTAGTAGTAGTAGCTGTTTGGGGTTTGAGTAGTAGTTTCTGTAGTAGTCACTTCGAGATAGTAACTGATGTAGAATAGTAGTATAAAATAAAAGTAGTAGTAGTAGTAGTATTAACCCCTACCTTTATACTAGGGGGGGTCTGTAGTGTTGTAGTAACTGGATAGTAGTAGTAGTAGTAGTAGTAGTAGTAGTAGTAGTAGTAGTAGTATTAACCCCTACCTGTATACTAGTTATACTGTAGTAGTGTTGTAGTAACTGGTAGTAGTAGTAGTAGTAGTAGTAGTAGTATTAACCCCTACCTTTATACTAGTGGAGGTCTGTAGTGTTGTAGTAACTGGGTAGTAGTAGTAGTAGTAGTAGTAGTATTAACCCCTACCTGTATACTAGTGGAGGTCTGTAGTGTTGTAGTAACTGGATAGTAAGTAGTAGTAGTAGTAGTAGTAGTAGTAGTAGTAGTAGTAGTAGTAGTAGTAATTAACCCCTACCTTTATACTAGGGGGGGTCTGTAGTGTTGTAGTCTGTAGTGTTGTAGTAACTGGGTAGTAGTAGTAGTAGTAGTAGTATTAACCCCTACCTTTATACTAGGGGGGGTCTGTAGTGTTGTAGTAACTGGGTAGTAGTAGTAGTAGTAGTAGTAGTAGTAGTAGTAGTATTAACCCCTACCTTTATACTAGTGGAGGTCTGTAGTGTTGTAGTAACTGGTAGTAGTAGTAGTAGTAGTATTAACCCCTACCTTTATACTAGGGGGGGTCTGTAGTGTTGTAGTATAGTAGTAGTGGGTAGTAGTAGTAGTAGTAATATTAACCCCTACCTTTATACTAGGGGGGGTATGTAGTGTTGTAGTAACTGGGTAGTAGTAGTAGTAGTAGTAGTAGTAGTAACCCCCCTACCTTTATACTAGGGGGGGTCTGTAGTGTTGTAGTAACTGGGTAGTAGTAGTAGTAGTAGTAGTAGTAGTAGTATTAACCCCTACCTTTATACTAGGGGGGGTCTGTAGTGTTGTAGTAACTGGGTATAGTAGTAGTAGTAGTAGTATTAACCCCTACCTTTATACTAGTGGGGGTCTGTAGTGTTGTAGTAACTGGGTAGTAGTAGTAGTAGTAGTAGTAGTAGTATTAACCCCTACCTTTATACTAGTGGAGGTCTGTAGTGTTGTAGTAGTAGTAGTAGTAGTAGTAGTAGTAGTAGTATTAACCCCTACCTTTATACTAGTGGGGGTCTGTAGTGTTGTAGTAACTGGATAGTAGTAGTAGTAGTAGTAGTAGTAGTAGTATAGTATTAACCCTACCTTTATACTAGGGGGGGGTCTGTAGTGTTGTAGTAACTGGATAGTAGTAGTAGTAGTAGTAGTATTAACCCCTACCTTTATACTAGTGGGGTCTGTAGTGTTGTAGTAACTGGATAGTAGTAGTAGTAGTAGTAGTAGTATTAACCCCTACCTTTATACTAGTGGAGGTCTGTAGTGTTGTAGTAACTGGGTAGTAGTAGTAGTAGTAGTAGTAGTATTAACCCCTACCTTTATACTAGGGGGGGTCTGTAGTGTTGTAGTAACTGGATAGTAGTAGTAGTAGTAGTAGTAGTAGTATTAACCCCTACCTTTATACTAGGGGGGGTCTGTAGTGTTGTAGTAACTGGGTAGTAGTAGTAGTAGTAGTAGTAGTAGTATTTAACCCCTACCTTTAAACTAGGGGGGTCTGTAGTGTTGTAGTAACTGGGTAGTAGTAGTAGTAGTAGTATTAACCCCTACCTGTATACTAGTGGAGGTCTGTAGTGTTGTAGTAACTGGATAGTAGTAGTAGTAGTAGTAGTAGTAGTAGTAGTAGTAGTAGTATTAACCCTACCTTTATACTAGGGGGGTTTGTAGTGTTGTAGTATCTGGGTAGTAGTAGTAGTAGTATTAACCCCTACCTTTATACTAGTGGAGGTCTGTAGTGTTGTAGTAACTGGATAGTAGTAGTAGTAGTAGTAGTAGTAGTAGTAGTAGTAGTATTAACCCCTACCTTTATACTAGGGGGGGGTCTGTAGTGTTGTAGTAACTGGGTAGTAGTAGTAGTAGTAGTAGTAGTAGTAGTAGTAGTAGTAGTAGTAGTAGTAGTAGTAACCCCTACCTTTATACTAGGGGGGTCTGTAGTGTTGTAGTAACTGGGTAGTAGTAGTAGTAGTAGTAGTAGTAGTAGTAGTATTAACCCCTACCTTTATACTAGTGGAGGTCTGTAGTGTTGTAGTAACTGAATAGTAGTAGTAGTAGTAGTAGTAGTAGTAGTAGTAGTAGTAGTATTATTAACCCCTACCTTTATACTAGGGGGGGTCTGTAGTGTTGTAGTAACTGGATAGTAGTAGTAGTAGTAATAGTAGTAGTATTAACCCCTACCTTTATACTAGGGGGGGTCTGTAGTGTTGTAGTAACTGGGTAGTAGTAGTATTAGTAGTAGTAGTATTAACCCCTACCTTTATACTAGGGGGGGGGTTCTGTAGTGTTGTAGTAACTGGATAGTAGTAGTAGTAGTAGTATTAACCCCTACCTTTATACTAGGGGGGGTCTGTAGTGTTGTAGTAACTGGGTAGTAGTAGTAGTAGTAGTAGTATTAACCCCTACCTTTAAACTAGGGGGGGTCTGTAGTGTTGTAGTAACTGGGTAGTAGTAGTAGTAGTAGTAGTAGTATTAACCCCTACCTTTATACTAGGGGGGGTCTGTAGTGTTGTAGTAACTGGGTAGTAGTAGTAGTAGTAGTAGTGGTATTAACCCCTACCTTTAAACTAGGGGGGGTCTCTGTAGTGTTGTAGTAACTGGGTAGTAGTAGTAGTAGTATTAACCCCTACCTTTATACTAGGGGGGGTCTGTAGTGTTGTAGTAACTGGGTAGTAGTAGTAGTAGTAGTATTAACCCCTACCTTTAAACTAGGGGGGGTCTGTAGTGTTGTAGTAACTGGATAGTAGTAGTAGTAGTAGTAGTAGTAGTAGTATTAACCCCTACCTTTATACTAGGGGGGGTCTGTAGTGTTGTAGTAACTGGGTAGTAGTAGTAGTAGTAGTATTAACCCCTACCTTTATACTAGTGGAGGTCTGTAGTGTTGTAGTAACTGGGTAGTAGTAGTAGTAGTAGTATTATTAACCCCTACCTTTATACTAGTGGAGGTATGTAGTGTTGTAGTAACTGAATAGTAGTAGTAGTAGTAGTAGTAGTAGTAGTAGTAGTATTAACCCCTACCTTTATACTAGTGGAGGTCTGTAGTGTTGTAGTAACTGGGTAGTAGTAGTAGTAGTAGTATTATTAACCCCTACCTTTATACTAGTGGAGGTCTGTAGTGTTGTAGTAACTGAATAGTAGTAGTAGTAGTAGTAGTAGTATTAACCCCTACCTTTATACTAGGGGGGGGTCTGTAGTGTTGTAGTAACTGGATAGTAGTAGTAGTAATAGTAGTAGTATTAACCCCTACCTTTATACTAGGGGGGGTCTGTAGTGTTGTAGTAACTGGGTAGTAGTAGTATTAGTAGTAGTAGTATTAACCCCTACCTTTATACTAGGGGGGGTCTGTAGTGTTGTAGTAACTGGGTAGTAGTAGTAGTATTAACCCCTACCTGTATACTAGTGGAGGTCTGTAGTGTTGTAGTAACTGGTTAGTAGTAGTAGTAGTAGTATTAACCCCTACCTGTATACTAGTGGAGGTCTGTAGTGTTGTAGTAACTGGTTAGTAGTAGTAGTAGTAGTAGCAGTAGTAGTAGTAGTAACCCCTACCTGTATACTAGGTGAGGTCTGTAGTGTTGTAGTAACTGGGTAGCTGCCCCGAGGGTATGGACCAGGCCTGGAGCTGCTGAGGACCAGGGAGGGGGATGTGAGGCCTCTCCCCACAGATCCCTCTCCCCTGCTGGGGCTGAGGCTGTCCGTCCCCCACTGGCCTCTCTGGAGGTCCCCATGGGCCGTGGTAGCCATGTTGGATAACTCTTCCTCCCTCCGCCACTCATCCTCTTCACCACCTGTCTCCATGGCGATAGAGAGGCAGCCAATAGCATCCGAGGGGCGGGGAGTCTGTCTGTGTCTCTCCTGCCTGCTCCTATCAGAAGGCTGTCCTTGTGCCTCCCCCTCCCCCCTCTCTGATACGCTGAAGACCTGATGGATGCGGGGGGAGTGGTTTGAAGGGGGAGGGTTGGGGTGAGGAGGGGGGGAGGGACGGTGCCTGGGGAGGTGAGGTGGGGGAGTCTGGTGGTTGGAGTGAGGCCTGGGCTGGGGCTGGGAGGGAGAGGGCCAGGGGCCAGGCTGGAGAGAACCATACTGTCTAGCCCAACTCTGAGGTACCCCCCCTCCTACTGCCCCCCCTGCCCCGGCCCCTCCTACTCCTACTGCCCCCCCGGCCCTAGCCCCACTAGTGGGGAAACCCACCCTCTTGGACAGGCTGTGGATGGGGGGGCCGGGGGGTGAGGAGGAGGGGGGTGAGGAGAGGGAGGGGGAAGAGGAGAGGGAGGGGGGTTTACAGAGAGGAAGTGACAAGGAACCCAAGCTGGAATGGAGCTGGAGAGGAGAGGACACAGAACTGTTCCTCCTGTGCTGTGATTGGTTAAGCAGAGTTTGATGGACATGTGCAGGCAGCTCAGCGTCAGAAGGGAGGGGCTTAACAGTGGGCCGGGAACTAGACGCAGATCCTAGAGAGTAAATCCCAGTCAGGATGACATCGTTGTTGTTGCCAGAGCTAAGAGGAGAGGACGAAGAGGAGGAGGAGAAGGAAGGAGGGAGGAGGTGGGAGGAGCCTCTCTGGATGTTCCGAGCCGCCGCCATCTCCACTGTCAGCATGGCGCCCGCCACTAAAGCCCCGCCTGCTAGCGTGTGATTGGACAGAGCTCCCTCAGCCACGCTGTGATTGGACAGAGCTCCCCCAGCCAGGCTGTGATTGGACAGAGCTCCCCGAGCCAGGCCGTGATTCGAAAAGGATAAGGAGTGGGACACGCCCGCATTCTGGTCGGCCCTCGAGGCCAGCTTCCGTCTCTTGTTCCCCACCCAGGTCTGGAGAGAGACAGACAGAGTTAACAACAACACTACTAAAACATCACCCACTACTACTAAAACATAGAGTTAACAACAACACTACTAAAACATCACCTACTACTACTACTAAAATCCCCCGGGTCTGGAGAGAGACAGACAGACACATAGTTAACAGTACTACCACTACTACAGTGAGGGAAATAAGTATTTGACCCCTCTGCAAAACATGACTTAGTACTTGGTGGCAAAACCCTTGTTGGCAATCACAGAGGTCAGACGTTTCTTGTAGTTGGCCACCAGGTTTGCACACATATCAGGAGGGATTTTGTCCCACTCCTCTTTGCAGATCTTCTCCAAGTCATTAAGGTTTCGAGGCTGACGTTTGGCAACTCGAACCTTCAGCTCCCTCCACAGATTTCCTATGGGATTAAGGTCTGGAGACTGGCTAGGCCACTCCAGGACCTTAATGTACTTCTTCTTGAGCCACTCCTTTGTTGCCTTGGCCGTGTGTTTTGGGTCATTGTCATGCTGGAATACCCATCCACGACCCATTTTCAATGCCCTGGCTGAGGGAAGGAGGTTCTCACTCAAGATTTGATGGTACATGGCCCCGTCCATCGTCCCTTTGATGCAGTGAAGTTGTCCTGTCCCCTTAGCAGAAAAACACCCCCAAAACATAATGTTTTCACCTCCATGTTTGACGGTGGGGATGGTGTTCTTGGGGTCATAGGCATCATTCCTCCTCCTCCAAACACGGCGAGTTGAGTTGATGCCAAAGAGCTCCATTTTGGTCTCATCTGACCACAACACTTTCACCCAGTTCTCCTCTGAATCATTCAGATGTTCATTGGCAAACTTCAGACGGTCATGTATATGTGCTTTCTTGAGCAGGGGGACCTTGCGGGCGCTGCAGGATTTCAGTCCTTCACGGCGTAGTGTGTTACCAATTGTTTTCTTGGTGACTATGGTCCCAGCTGCCTTGAGATCATTGACAAGATCCTCCCGTGTAGTACTGGGCTGATTCCTCACCGTTCTCATGATCATTGCAACTCCACGAGGTGAGATCTTGCATGGAGCCCCAGGCCGAGGGAGATTGACAGTTATTTTGTGTTTCTTCCATTTGCGAATAATCGCACCAACTGTTGTCACCTTCTCACCAAGCTGCTTGGCGATGGTCTTGTAGCCCATTCCAGCCTTGTGTAGGTCTACAATCTTGTCCCTGACATCCTTGGAGAGCTCTTTGGTCTTGGCCATGGTGGAGAGTTTGGAATCTGATTGATTGATTGCTTCTGTGGACAGGTGTCTTTTATACAGGTAACAAACTGAGATTAGGTGGACTCCCTTTAAGAGTGTGCTCCTAATCTCAGCTCGTTACCTGTATAAAAGACACCTGGGAGCCAGAAATCTTTCTGATTGAGAGGGGGTCAAATACGTATTTCCCTCATTAAAATGCAAATCAATTTATAACATTTTTGACATGCGTTTTTCTGGATTTTTTTGTTGTTATTCTGTCTCTCACTGTTCAAATAAACCTACCATTAAAATTATAGACTGATCATTTCTTTGTCAGTGGGCAAACATACAAAATCAGCAGAGTATCAAATACTTTTTTCCCCCTCACTGTATATATAGCTATTAAAAACACATATCTATTCAAATATCTTGCATATTTAAATTTCCATCATTATCAATTAATATGCGTAATAATGTTGGCAGTTCATGCGAAGGATTGTTACCTACAGTTGAAGTCGGAAGTTTAAATACACTTAGGTTGGAGTCATTAAAACTCGTTTTTCAACCACTCCACAAATTTCTTGTTAACAAACTATAATTTTGGCAAGTCGGTTAGGACATCTACTTTGTGCGTGACACAAGTAATTTTTCCAACAATTGTTTACAGACAGATTATTTAACTTATAATTCACTGTATCACAATTCCAGTGGGTCAGAATTTTACTTACACTAAATTGACTGTGCCTTTAAACAGCTTGGAAAATTCCAGAAAATGATGTCATAGCTTTAGAAGCTTCTGATAGGCTAATTGACATAATTTGAGTAAATTGGAGGTGCACCTGTGAATGTATTTCAAGGCCTACCTTCAAATTCAGTGCCTCTTTGCTTGACATCATGGGAAAATCAAAAGAAATCAGTCAAGACCTCCACAAAAAACATTGTAGACCTCCACAAGTCTGGTTCATCCTTGGGAGCAATTTCCAAATGCCTGAAGGTACCACGTTCATCTGTACAAACAATAGTACGCGAGTATAAACACCAGGGACCACGCAGCCGTCATACCGCTCAGGAAGGAGACGCGTTCTGTCTCCTAAAGATAACGTACTTTGGTGCGAAAAGTGCAAATCAATCTCAGAACAGCACCAAAGGACCTTGTGAAGATGCTGGAGGAAACAGGTACAAAAGTATCTATATCCACAGTAAAACAAGACCTATATCGACATAACCTGAAAGGCCGCTCAGCAAGGAAGAAGCCACTGCTCCAAAACTGCCATAAAAAAGCCAGACTACGGTTTGGAACTGCACATGGGGACAAAGATCGTACTTTTTGGAGAAATGTCCTCTGGTCTGATGAAACAAAAATAGAACTGTTTGGCCATAATGTACCAATTTATAAGTCGCTCGGGATAAGAGCGTCTGCTAAATTACGTAAATGTAAATAATGACCATCGTTATGTTTGGAGGAAAAAGGAGGTTGCTTGCAAGCCGAAGAACACCATCCCAACCGTGAAGCACGGGGGTGGCAGCATCATGCTGTGGGGGTGCTTTGCTGCAGGAGGGACTGGTCCACTTCACAAAATAGATGGCATCATGAGGAAGGAAAATTATGTGGATATATTGAAGCAACATCTCAAGACATCAGTCAGGAAGTTAAAGCTTGGTTGCAAATGGGTCTTCCAAATGGACAATGACCCCAAGCATACTTCCAAAGTTGTGGCAAAATGGCTTAAGGACAACCATGTCAAGGTATTGGAGTGGCCATCACAAAGCCCTGACCTCAATCCTATAGAACATTTGTGGGCAGAACTGAAAAAGCTTGTGCGAGCAAGGAGGCCTACAAACCTGACTCAGTTACACCAGTTCTGCCAGGAGGAATGGGCCTAAATTCACCCAACTTATTGTGGGATGCTTGTGGAAGGCTACCCGAAACATTTGACCCAAGTAAAAATTTTTAAAGGCAATGCTACCACATACTAATTGAGTGTATGTACACTTCTGACCCACTGGGAATGTGATGAAAGAAATTAAAGCTGAAATAAATCATTCTCTCTACTATTATTCTGACATTTCACATTCTTAAAATAAAGTGGTGATCCTAACTGACCTAAGACAAGGAATTTTTACTAGGATTAAATGTCAGGAATTGTGAAAAACAGAGTTTAAATGTATTTGGCTAAGGTGTATGTAAACTTCCGACTTCAACTGTATAACCCGGATTGCCATTGTATTACATTACATTTTTGTGAAGCAATTCTTATTTTAGCAAAAAATTATTGTGGTTCATCCTATATTCTCCCTAACATCCTTACCTCCTTGCAACAGATGTGGTATATACACACACACACACACACTCTAACACACTCAACCCCTTTCCTCCACAATCAACCATAAACTCAGATGCTCAACGGTTGTTACATCCCAGAGCCCAACTCAAGAAAGGACCTGATTTACGAATGCATATACAGTTACAGCTGTTTGAGAAAGCATGCAAGATTGAGCAAAAATTGACAAAAATTTGAGATTTTATTAACCTATGTCAAGTCCTAGGTGATGGAGATCAGATCCACACTCTTCCCCTGAGACACAATCACTATGGTCCCCCATTGTAACCATTTTCCCAAAGCATCTCTGAGCAGTCAGACCTTTGATTATTTTGTGCCACCAGGGCCACAATAATATGCCCCCTCTCTGATTGTCCGAGTGTGACCCCCTCCCCATGGGTTACTGCAGCTAGTATTTCCTGCACTGCCACTACCTGGGTGGGGGTACCCCACCGGAATCCCCACCGGCTAGGTACAAGGTCATCAAGGTTCTCATTAGCAGCTTTGAGAATTTCCTTGCCCCATCCATCCTCCCCTCAATACGGTGCAGTCGTCCTGTCCCCTTTGCAGAAAAGCATCCCCAAAGAATGATGTTTCCACTTCTATGCTTCACGGTTGGGATGGTGTTCTTGGGGTTGTACTCATCCTTCTTCTTCCTCCAAACACGGCGAGTGGAGTTTAGACCAAAAAGCTTTATTTTTGTCTCATCAGACCACATGACCTTCTCCCATTCCTCCTCTGGATCATCCAGATGGTCATTGGCAAACTTCAGACGGGCCTGGACATGCGCTGGCTTGAGCAGGGGGACCTTGCGTGCGCTGCAGGATTTAAATCCATGAAGGCGTAGTGTGTTACTAATGGTTTTCTTTGAGACTGTGGTCCCAGCTCTCTTCAGGTCATTGACCAGGTCCTGCCGTGTAGTTCTGGGCTGATCCCTCACCTTCCTCATGATCATTGATGCCCCACGAGGTGAGATCTTGCATGGAGCCCCAGACTGAGGGTGATTGACCGTCATCTTGAACTTCTTCCATTTTCTAATAATTGCGCCAACAGTTGTTGCCTTCTCACCAAGCTGCTTGCCTATTGTCCTGTAGCCCATCCCAGCCTTGTGCAGGTCTACAATTTTATCCCTGATGTCCTTACACAGCTCTCTGGTCTTGGCCAGGGTGGCCATTGTGGAGAGGTTGGAGTCTGTTTGATTGAGTGTGTGGACAGGTGTCTTTTATACAGGTAACGAGTTCAAACAGGTGCAGTTAATACAGGTAATGAGTGGAGAACAGGAGGGCTTCTTAAAGAAAAACTAACAGGTCTGTGAGAGCCAGAATTCTTACTGGTTGGTAGGTGATCAAATACTTATGTCATGCAATAAAATGCAAATTAATTACTTTAAAATCATACAATTTGATTTTCTGGATAAAAATTACAGACCTCTACATGCTTTGTAAGTAGGAAAACCTGCAAAATCGGCAGTGTATCAAATACTTGTTCTCCCACTGTAGGTAACTTACAGCAGGTCCATAAAACAGATGGGGACTTCCCTTTGGTGTATGGGTCGCTCAGGTGGGTGTCTAGGATATAGGGTTGGGGACCGTTCCATCATTATAGGACAATAAAATAGATTAGATGTATACTTTATTTTAAAATGTATATCCCTCATCTGCACAAAATCGAAAGCTCAATCTCACAACCCCTGCTCACAGACACACGTTGGTTCTGATATATGCAACCATTTCCTTTCTCACTCACTTAACGCCACACTTTTCCAAACACAAAAACGCACACCACACCTTCCATCACAATACATCCACACATACCCACATACTGTGCCTTCTATGTCTTCTGTTTGCTATGTTTTTATCTCCACTATGTTGATTGAGTACTCAAGCTGCAGCTTTTGTCCATATTGGTCCTGACCCTGAAAATCAACACGAGGTGAAGACGACAAAGTTGCCTCCACTAACAATCAATGTTACGGCTGAGTAGCTGTTCTAAGTACTGTATCTAAGAAGGTGAATTTAAGTGGGACCATCCTGTTACTCTCTTCAAGCCATCGTCTACTACACTGCTCTCATCACCCCACAGGGGATCATCGACACGGCTGATTAGCCGTCCTCAGAAGACCACTTCCAGAATGAGTGAAAGTAAACAGACAACTAAGAAGGACATTGTGACCTCTTGTGGACAATCTGAGTCTTACATCTAAGAGGCCATCCGAAAGAGAAGGCCCAATCGACCCATTCCCACAAAGGCCTGGGTCCAACAGAGATACACGACGAAGACCTCCAAGATGTAAACCCCAAGTCCCTCTCATTTTCTTCCCAAACGGGCGGCAGTTCGGGGCAAAGTATTAGAATTACTGTGAGCCTAGATCCAAGTTGTTCTCTCTCTCTCTCTCTCTCTCTCTCTCTCTCTCTGTGTGCATGCTGGGAGTTTTTTGGAGTTTGAGTGTTTGGTGTTGAGGGCTTGTCCTAACATATTTCTTGTTTCTTTCCTTGGTTTTTCCTTTCAATTTCTCTTTTCTATGGTGGAGGGTTAATGCACTGTTAGTTTAGCGGTACCCACTGTTTTTATTTTCAAAGTTAGGGAGGAAGAGGACAGAGGTTTAGTTTCCTGGGGTTTTGAACGGTGTGGTGTGAGCGATGGCTTCACAGCCTAGTGCGGAGGAGACGCTGTCGTTACGGCATGGATTCAGGAATGTTCCTGAGAATGGAATGAAGGTGGAGGAGGTTCTGCTCGCGGTCGGCGAACAGGTAGGAGCTGAATTTATACATTCCGCATCCAGAATGAACAAAGCTGTGGTTGTGTTTATGAAAAGAGCAAATTTGGTGGGTAGGCTCATTTCTAGTGGTATATTTATAAGGGGTGTGTTGTTGCCAATTTCTCCTCTTTCTACCCCTTCGACTAGGGTGGTAGTTGCAAATTTGCCTCTGTTTATTACGGATGATCAAATCAGGAAGGAGTTGAGTCGTTTTGGTAAGTTTGCTAGTGGTTTTCGTGTACTGTCGGCAGGTTTTCAGTCAGATGCCGTCAAGCATGTTGTTTCGTTCCGGAGGCAAGTGTTCATGTTTCTGAATAACAATGAGCAACAGTTAAATGTGCATTTTAAAGTGAGGCATGGGGAGGGGCTCTACACAGGGTTTGCCAGCACAGATCGTCTACGGTGCTTTGAGTGTGGGGATTTGGGCCATAAGTGCTTTGGGTGCCCACATAAAGGCCGTAGACAATGTTCCTGAGAATGGAATGAAGGTGGAGGAGGTTCTGCTCGCGGTCGGCGAACAGGTAGGAGCTGAATTTATACATTCCGCATCCAGAATGAACAAAGCTGTGGTTGTGTTTATGAAAAGAGCAAATTTGGTGGGTAGGCTCATTTCTAGTGGTATATTTATAAGGGGTGTGTTGGTGCCAATTTCTCCTCTTTCTACCCCTTCGACTAGGGTGGTAGTTGCAAATTTGCCTCTGTTTATTACGGATGATCAAATCAGGAAGGAGTTGAGTCGTTTTGGTAAGTTTGCTAGTGGTTTTCGTGTACTGTCGGCAGGTTTTCAGTCAGATGCCGTCAAGCATGTTGTTTCGTTCCGGAGGCAAGTGTTCATGTTTCTGAATAACAATGAGCAACAGTTAAATGTGCATTTTAAAGTGAGGCATGGGGAGGGGCTCTACACAGGGTTTGCCAGCACAGATCGTCTACGGTGCTTTGAGTGTGGGGATTTGGGCCATAAGTGCTTTGGGTGCCCACATAAAGGCCGTAGACAAGGTGAGGGTTTAAGCACCAGTGGGGTAAATCGAGGTCAACGTGCAGGAGGCCATGAGACACAGGCTGGGCCTAGTCATGCTATAGATGGTGGGTTAGATGAGGCTGGGTCTAGTCATGCTATAGATGGTGGGTTAGATGAGGCTGGGTCTAGTCATGCTATAGATGGTGGTGTAGATGAGGCTGGGTCTAGTCATGCTATAGATGGTGGTGTAGATGAGGCTGGGTCTAGTCATGCTATAGATGGTGGTGTAGATGAGGCTGGGTCTAGTCATGCTATAGATGGTGGTGTAGATGAGGCTGGGTCTAGTCATGCTATAGATGGTGGTGTAGATGAGGCTGGGTCTAGTCATGCTACAGATGGTGGGTTAGATGAGGCTGGGTCTAGTCATGCTATATATGGTGGTGTAGATGAGGCTGGGTCATGCTATAGATGGTGGTGTAGATGAGGCTGGGTCTAGTCATGCTATAGATGGTGGTGTAGATGAGGCTGGGTCTAGTCATGCTATAGATGGTGGTGTAGATGAGACTGGGTCTAGTCATGCTATAGATGGTGGTGTAGATGAGGCTGGGTCTAGTCATGCTATAGATGGTGGTGTAGATGAGGCTGGGTCTAGTCATGCTATAGATGGTGGTGTAGATGAGGCTGGGTCTAGTCATGCTATAGATGGTGGTGTAGATGAGGCTGGGTCTAGTCATGCTATAGATGGTGGTGTAGATGAGGCTGGGTCTAATGCTATAGATGGTGGTGTAGATGAGGCTGGGTCTAGTCATGCTATAGATGGTGGTGTAGATGAGGCTGGGTCTAGTCATGCTATAGATGGTGGTGTAGATGAGGCTGGGTCTAATGCTATAGATGGTGGTGTAGATGAGGCTGGGTCTAGTCATGCGATAGATGGTGGTGTAGATGAGGCTGGGTCTAATGCTATAGATGGTGGTGTAGATGAGGCTGGGTCTAGTCATGCTACAGATGGTGGGTTAGATGAGGCTGGGTCTAGTCATGCTATAGATGGTGGTGTAGATGAGGCTGGGTCTAGTCATGCTATAGATGGTGGTGTAGATGAGGCTGGGTCTAGTCATGCTATAGATGGTGGTGTAGATGAGGCTGGGTCTAATGCTATAGATGGTGGTGTAGATGAGGCTGGGTCTAGTCATGCTATAGATGGTGGTGTAGATGAGGCTGGGTCTAGTCATGCTATAGATGGTGGTGTAGATGAGGCTGGGTCTAGTCATGTTATAGATGGTGGTGTAGATGAGGCTGGGTCTAGTCATGTTATAGATGGTGGTGTAGATGAGGCTGGGTCTAGTCATGCTATAGATGGTGGTGTAGATGAGGCTGGGTCTAGTCATGTTATAGATGGTGGTGTAGATGAGGCTGGGTCTAGTCAGGCTATTGACGGTGGTGTAGATGAGGCTGGGTCTAGTCATGTCATGGATGGTGGTGTAGATGAGGCTGGGCTTAGTCAGGTTATGCTAGTGGATGAGGAGAGTATAGTGGGGAAGGGTAAGTGACTAGGGGGGTGGAGGAGGGTGTCAAGCGGAAGAGGAAAAGGGGGGAGAAGAAATGAGGTGGGAGGGGAGAGGCTGGTGCTGGGGGGGAGGCCCTGACTAGAGAGGAAGAGCAGGTGGTCAGGATGGGAGATGGAGACGAGGAGGAGGAAGGTGAGTCTGAGGAGGAAGACGATGAGGAGGATTTCTTTTCAGACTCCTCCTCAATGGGTACAGAGCTGACAGCCAGTCAGTCAGAGGGGTCAAAGTACACGGTGAGGGAACTGTCAAGGTTCCTGAATGAGACTAAGGGGAAAAAAGTTAATCTTGAGGCTTTTTTTTGTAAGATCAGTACAACACACTATGAAAAATGAGGGGCATGGTGTCCTCTCACCAAGGAAACGGTTTAGGTTGAGGAAGTGGGTCACAACCGTGCGTAAAAGTCTACCTTCAGACACTGTTTAGATTAAAGTTCTTTTTCTGGCACTGGGGCTTTTTGAGCTTTGCTATTGGTCTCTTTCTCTGCTGGCTTTTCTCCCACTTCTTATGGAGACTCTCTGGGTAGGCTCGCTTAATATTAATGGCGCCAGAGATGCGGGAAAGAGGAGTGTGTTGGGTGAATATGTAAAACAAAAAAAAGTAAAGGTGTTGTTTCTGCAGGAGACGCATAGTGATGTGGTGAATGAGGTTGATTGGGGGCTCTGGTGGAAAGGGGCAAGTGTGCTGAGCCATGGACAAATGTTAGTGCAGGGGTGGCAGTCCTTTTTGTACCGGGTCTGTCTGTAAAAATTTGCTCCTCAAAAGAGGTGTGTAGGGGTAGACTGCTTGTAGTAAAAGCAGAAATTAACAACAGGGGTTTTGTCTTTATAAATATGTATGCACCTAACACAGGGAGAGAGAGGGGGCTTCTATTTGGGTGTCTTAGACAGGAACTCTCACAGATATCGCCTGAGGAGACGCTGATGGTCGGCGGGGACTGGAACTGTACGATGGATTTTACGAAATACAGAAATGGGGAGGAGCCTCATTCAGCTCAGTGGGGGTGTTAAGGGACATTATTAATCAGTTTGACCTAGTGGATGTTTGGAGAACTAGACATCCCAACACAAGACAGTATACATGGGTGAAGGTCTTTGGGGCTAGGGTGAGTGCAGCCCGGCTTGATCGATTGTACATGTCTAGGAATCAGAGCAATAGGCTGTTGGGCGCTACCATTCTCCCAGTGGGTTTTTCAGATCATCACATAACCATGGCTCGGCTGTCTATTTCACCAGGGCCTCGGCAGGCATCCTATTGGAAGTTTCATGTAAAGCTCTGACAATATGCCACTTTTTACTCAGGTTTCCAGACTTTTCGGGAAAGGTGGGGGCAGCGAAGAGAGGAGTATGAGTCTCTGAGTCAATGGTGGGATGTGGGAAAAGTCAAAATTCTGTATACAGCTCTCTCATCCTCAGAGGCTAGGAGAGTATTGGGGGAACTCGAGCGTAGTATTAGTGAGATGGAGGTAGAGCTGGTGGGGCAAGGCAATGTAGGCCTCCAGGCTAATCTAGCTGAACTACGTAGTGACCTGGGCAGTTTTTTCCAGGTTAAAGCAAAGGGAGCACTTGTAAGAGCTAGGTTCTCCATGCTCAAGGAGATGGATGCTCCCAGCTCCTCCTTCTTTGATTTGGAAAGACAGAGCGGTGAAGCCAAGGGTATGCAAGGGTATGCATCATATTGCTGTTCACTGGACCTTATGATCACTCAGCTGCGCAGCTGATGTCTGCTGGACTGTTCCTTTACATGGTACCCTGTCCTGTTTATCTGTTTAGCCTCAGCCCAAACTTTCATCGCCATTACCAGTTGTTGTCTTAGCTCTCTCGAATAACACCTGTGATTGCTTTATGCCTCTCTCCCATGTCAATATGCCTTGCCTATTGCTGTTCCAGTTAGTTCTTATTATACAATTTCAATATAGAACCCCAAGTCCCTCTCAAACTGCCTCAAATAGCTCCTTTGTTCCACCCCCCATACACGCCAAGACCAGCTCAATCGGTGCCTCCAGTAATGCTATCTCTTTCATTGTTACCCAACGCTTAGGTTTACCTCCACTGTACTCATATCCTTCCATATCCTTGTCTGTACATAATGCCCTGAATCTTTTCTACAACGCCCGGAAATCTGTCCCCTTTATTCTCTGTACCCAACGCACTAGAAGACCAGTTCTTAAAGCCTTTAGTCGTATCCTTATTCTAGTCCTCCTCTGTTCCTCTGGTGATGTAGAGGCTAACCCAGGCCCTGTAGCCCCCAGTATCACTCCTACTCCCCAGACGCTATCATTTGTTGACTTCTGTAATCGTAAAAGCCTTGGTTTCTTGCATGTTAACATCAGAAGTCTACTTCCTAAGTTTGAGTTATTCACTGCGTTAGCACACTCCGCCAACCCTGATGTTCTAGCAGTGTCTGAATCCTGGCTCAGGAAGGCCACCAAAAATTCAGAAATGTCCATCCCCAACTACAACATTTTCCATCTAGATAGAACTGCCAAAGGGGGTGGAGTTGCAATCTACTGTAGAGATAGCCTGCAGAGCTCTATCAAACTATCCAGGTCTGTGAGCTTCTACTTCAAAAAATGCACCTTTCCAGAAATAAGTCTCTCACTGTTGCCGCTTGCTACAGACCCCCCTCAGCCCCCAGCTGTGCCCTGGACACCATATGTGAATTGATTGCCCCCCAATTATCCTCAGTGTCTGTACTGCTTGGTGACCTAAATTGGGATATGCTTAACACCCCGGCCATCCTACAATCCAAACTAGATGCCCTCAATCTCACACAAATTATCAACAAACCTACCAGGTACAAAGCCCTAAATCCGTAAACATGGGTACCCTCATAGATATCATCCTGGTACTAAATCTTACCCTCTAAATACACCTCCGCTGTCTTCAACCAGGATCTCAGCGATCACTGCCTTATTGCCTGCGTCCGTAACGGGTCCGCGGTCAAACGACCACCCCTCATCACTGTCAAACGCTCCCTAAAACACTTTAGCGAGCAGGCCTTTCTAATTGACCTGGCCCAGGTATCCTGGATGGATATAGATCTCATTCAGTCAGTAGAGGATGCCTGGTTGTTCTTTAAAAGTAATTTCCTCTCAATCTTAAATAAACATGCCCCATTCAAAAAATACAGAACTAAGAACAGATATAGCCCCTGGTTCTCACTACTCTCGACGGGTCTGACCTAGAGTATGTGGACAACTACAAATACCTAGGTGTCTGGTTAGACTGTAAACTCTCCTTCCAGACTCACATTAAGAATCTCCAATCCAAAGTTAAATTAGGAAATCGGCTTCCTATTTCGCAACAAAGCCTCCTTCACTCATGCTGCCAAACATGCCCTCGTAAAACTGACTATCCTACCGATCCTTCGGCGATGTCATTTACAAAATAGCCTCCAACACTCTACTCAGCAAATTGGATGTAGTCTATCACAGTGCCATCCGTTTTGTCACCAAAGCCCCATATACTACCCACCACTGTGACCTGTACGCTCTTGTTGGCTGGTCCTCACTACATATTCGTTGCCAAACCCACTGGCTCCAGGCCATCTATAAATCACTGCTAGGCAAATCCCTGCCTTATCTTAGCACATTGGTCACCATAGCAACACCCACCCGTAGTCTGCACTCCAGCAGGTATATCTCACTGGTCATCCCCAAAGCCAACACCTCCTTTGGCCGCCATTCCTTCCAGTTCTCTGCTGCCAATGACTGGAACGAATTGCAAAAATCTCTGAAGCTGGAGACTCTTATCTCCCTCAATAACTTTAAGCATCAGTTGTCAGAGCACCTTACCGATCACTGTACCTGTACACAGCCCATCTGAAATTAGCCCACCCAACTACCTCATCCCTATATTGTTCTTTATTTTGCTAATTTGCACCCCAGTATCTCTATTTGCACATCATCTCTTGCACATCTATCATTACAGTGTTAATACTAATTGTAATTATTTTGCACTATGGCCTATTTATTGCCTTACCTCCATAACTTACTACATTTGCACACACTGTATATATATTTTCTGTTGTATTTTTGACTATGTTTTGTTTACCCCATATGTAACTCTGTGTTGTTGATTTTATCGCACTGCTTTGCTTTATCTTGGCCAGGTCGCAGTTGTAAATGAGAACTTGTTCTCAACTGGCTTACCTGGTTAAATAAAAAGGTGAAATAAAATTTAAAATACAATTTTAAAAAAATAATGGGGTACAGGTATTCAAATAAGGAAAAGGCTAAATGTGTGTTGTTGAATTTTCTGTTTGCTCAGGCAAAGTTGGCTATTTGGCTAACAACGAGGAACAAGGTCAAAGGTGGGGGGATAACAGACCCTTTACTATTATTTAATGGGATGGTCTCTGCGCGCCTTAGGGTGGAATTTGGTTTCTATAAAATGATAAAAAGTGTGGAGATGTTTCAAGAGATATGGTGTGTTGGGGGGGCTGTCTGTATAGCTGGGGAAGATGGTCTGGATATCCGGTTGTAGAAGTGGTGAGGTTTGGGTTATTGTGATGTGTGGTGTTGTTTTTGTATCGTGGGGTAGAGGGAAAGGTGAGTATGCAGTCCAGGGGATATTGGTTATTTTTTATTTTAGGGGGTGGGGGGGGTGAGGTTTTAATGAAATGAGGATGTACCATTAAAAAAAGACCAAAAGCGCTCTCTCCCCCTCTCCCTCCCTCCTTCCCCCCTCCCTCTCTCTCTCCCTCCCCCCCTCCTTCTCCCCCTCTCTCCCTCCCTCCCCCCCTCCCCCCTCTCTCCCTCTAATGTACCATTAAAAAAAGACCAAAAGCGCTCTCTCCCCCTCTCCCTCCTCCTCTCCCTCCCTCCCTCCCTCCCTCCCCCTTCTCTCCCTCCCTCCCTCCCTCCCCCCTTCTCCTCCCTCCCTCCCTCCTTCTCCTCCCTCCCTTCCCCCTTCCCCCCCCCCCTCCCCCCTCTCTCCCACTAATGTACCATTAAAAAAAAGACCAAAAGCGCGCTCTCTCCCCCTCTCCCTCCCTCCCTCCCTCCCTCTCTCTCTCTCTCCCCTCCCTCCCACCCCCCTCTCTCTCTCTCTCCCCCCTCCCTCCTTCTCTCCCTCCCCCCTTCTCTCCCTGCCTCTCTCTCCCTCCCCCCTTCTCTCCCTCCCTCTCTCTCTCTCCCCCCCCTTCTCTCCCCCCTCTCTCCCACCCTCCCCCCCTTCTCTCACTCCCTCTCTCTCTCTCTCTCCCACCCTCCCTCCCTCTCCCCCCCTCCCCTCCCCCCCCCCTCTCCCCCTCCTTCTCTCCCTCTCTCCCTCTCTCCAAGTGTCATATTGTGTTAGTCCGCTAGGGACCCGTTTTCATTGTAAAATGTCTAATCCCTACCTATACAGTCTATGTGTTTGGATCTTGTGTTATCATTTTTAATTACTAATAAATAATTAAATGATCAGTAAGACCCGGGTTCGTGCAGACTTAAAGAGTCTACGACTTTCAGAATGAGACTGATGAGGTACATTATTAATAAATGACTGTTAAATGATAAGAGATATCTAGATATCTTTAGAGTTAATTTGGGAAACGGTAACTCGTTAAACAACTTTTCCTGTGGTGCCCCAAATTCCTAATTAGTTAATTTAATCTAGTAACAATTAAACATAGTAGGTAATTATTTGATAAATAATAGTCATCACAATAATGAAAGTCATGTCACGACCCTTTAATACCAGAGACAGTATGATAAAGCTGAGCACAGAACTAGGAGATATACTGCAGCAGGTAACTTAGACTGTAAACTACATCACACCACATCCACTGCGCATACGCCTGTTGGCAAAACTACACGGAGATATGGGATCAGAGCATGACAATGTTCTATTTATCGAGGGGGTGTTAGAAAGATTTTTCGCATTGAGAGAGGAACTGTTGTCACAATGTAAGTTTAAAAAACAGACTTGCTTGACTTCCTTTGTAATGAAAATAAAATAAGTCTCCTTGCCTATGTAGCATATTTGGAAACTGAACGAACTGAATGCAAGCATGCAGGGGAAATACAAAAACATTCTACAGATGAGTGACCGAATCAGTGGATTCAGAGGAAATAATTCTTATTGGAGAGAGTCTTTCAAAAGCGAATTATGCCCCCTTCCTCGGCTGTGAATGTTTCTAACAGAAAACAACATCAGTAAGTGTCCCACATGAGTGATGACTGCTCACCTCCAACGCTTGGAAGAGCACTTTGGGACCTACTTCCCAATCCGTTTGACTGTGATCCTGGCTCAGTTGGCATGCTGGTAAGGGAAATCAAACAGCTGATCAAGCGCCCATGTGACGGCCAAATGCATTCACGGGTCACAACGGAGGAGTTTTGGTTCCTGACTCAGAGAGAATACCCTGCCTCTGAGCATTAATGCCGCGTTCAAAACAACTGGTATCTCGGAACTGGGAACTCGAAAATCTCTGTCTTCCGATTTCAGTGTGTTCAAAACCACTGGTTACTTAGAAAAAAACGAACGCCGACTGAGAAAAATCGTTTTGAACGGTCATCCAACTCGGAAAATCCAACTCGGGAACTCTGGCCTCTTTCTAGAGCTCTGACTTTCTGACCTGAAGATCACTGACGTCATGATTTGACCTCGTATTCTTCAGAGTTCCCAGTTGTCTTGAACGCACCATAAAACTCATGGTACCTTTTGCCAGCTCATATCTGTGTGAAGCTAGATTCAGTGCTCTCGTCTGCATTAAAACCAAATATCGATCCAGGTTGGATGTGATGCTCACTGTCGACCACGCCCCCTGACTTTGAGAAGCTCCGATGCGACATGCATCAAGCACCAATCTCATTAGTGGTGGTGAGATAAGAAATATTATGTCAGACTAGTTTGAAATTGACTGTCATAGACCTACATTAAAAGTATGTAGTGGTGTGTTGAGAAGACAATCAGAAATAGTGTTAGAATGTTTTTTTATTGACTGTCATAGTCCCAAATAAAAAAGTAAACATTGGCTGTTAATTACCAAATTTCTTTTTTACACGGTTGGGGTCGCAATAATTTTCAGATATCAAAATTAGGTCATGGGCCAAAAAAGTTTGGGAACCCCTGTATTAGAGGGTTAGGGTTAACCCCTGTATTAGAGGGTTAGGGTTAGCCCCTGTATCAGAGGGTTAGGGTTAGCCCCTGTATTAGAGGGTTAGGGTTAACCCCTGTATTAGAGGGTTAGGGTTAACCCCTGTATTAGAGGGTTAGGGTTAGCCCCTGTATCAGAGGGTTAGGGTTAGCCCCTGTATTATAGGGTTAGGGTTAACCCCTGTATTAGAGGGTTAGGGTTAACCCCAGTATTAGAGGGTTAGGGTTAACCCCAGTATTAGAGGGTTAGGGTTAACCCCTGTATTAGAGGGTTAGGGTCAGCCCCTGTATTAGAGGGTTAGGGGTAACCCCTGTATTAGAGGGTTAGGGTCAACCCCTGTATCAGAGGGTTAGGGTTAGCCCCTATAATAGAGGGTTAGGGTTAGCCCCTGTATTAGAGGGTTAGGGTCAACCCCTGTATTAGAGGGTTAGGGTCAACCCCTGTATTAGAGGGTTAGGGTCAACCCCTGTATCAGAGGGTTAGGGTTAGCCCCTATAATAGAGGGTTAGGGTTAGCCCCTGTATTAGAGGGTTAGGGTCAACCCCTGTATCAGAGGGTTAGGGTTAACCCCTGTATTAGAGGGTTAGGGTCAACCCCTGTATTAGAGGGTTAGGGTTAACCCCTGTATTAGAGGGTTAGGGTTAGCCCCTGTATTAGAGGGTTAGGGTTAGCCCCTGTATTAGAGGGTTAGGGTTAACCCCTGTATTAGAGGGTTAACCCCTGTATTAGAGGGTTAGGGTTAACCCCTGTATTACCCGCACCACGCTGAAGTCCCTACATATCCGCACCACGCTGAAGTCCCTACGTACCACGCTGAAGTCCCTACGTACCACGCTGAAGTCCCTACATACCACGCTGAAGTCCCTACATATCCGCACCACGCTGAAGTCCCTACGTACCACGCTGAAGTCCCTACGTACCACGCTGAAGTCCCTACATACCACGCTGAAGTCCCTACGTACCACGCTGAAGTCCCTACATACCACGCTGAAGTCCCTACATATCCGCACCACGCTGAAGTCCCTACGTACCACGCTGAAGTCCCTACGTACCACGCTGAAGTCCCTACATACCACGCTGAAGTCCCTACGTACCCGCACCACGCTGAAGTCCAGTTTGGTCTCCTGAGCACACTGAAGGATCAGCTGGAAGCAGCTCTTGCTCTGATTGGTCATCCCGTTGTCATAGTAGCTCTCCAGGACTCGCTGCTGCTCCAGTGTGAACACAGACCTCAGGTTCATCTGACGGAGACACGGCATTGGTCAATAAACTAGCCAATGAAAACAGACAACATTGAGTTCACTAGCTCTTCCCTTCAAACACAAATGTGCTTCTAGTCTATACACAGTCTATATGTAGACCTACAGTGAGGGAAAAAAGTATTTGATCCCCTGCTGATTTTGGCCACTGACAAAGAAATGATCAGTCTATAATTTTAATGGTAGGTTTATTTGAACAGTGAGAGACAGAATAACAACAAGAAAATCCAGAAAAACGCATGTCAAAATGTTATAAATTGATTTGCATTTTAATGAGGGAAATAAGTATTTGACCCCTCTGCAAAACATGACTTAGTACTTGGTGGCAAAACCCTTGTTGGCAATCACAGAGGTCAGACGTTTCTTGTAGTTGGCCACCAGGTTTGCCCACATCTCAGGAGGGATTTTGTCCCACTCCTCTTTGCAGATCTTCTCCAAGTCATTAAGGTTTCGAGGCTGACGTTTGGCAACTCGAACATTCAGCTCCCTCCACAGATTTTCTATGGGATTAAGGTCTGGAGACTGGCTAGGCCACTCCAGGACCTTAATGTTCTTCTTCTTGAGCAACTCCTTCGTTGCCTTGGCCGTGTGTTTTGGGTCATTGTCATGCTGGAATACCCATCCACGACCCATTTTTAATGCCCTGGCTGAGGGAAGGAGGTTCTCACCCAAGATTTGACGGTACATGGCCCCGTCCATCGTCCCTTTGATGGGGTGAAGTTGTCCTGTCCCCTTAGCAGAAAAACACCCCCAAAGCATAATGTTTCCACCTCCATGTTTGACGGTGGGGATGGTGTTCTTGGGGTCATAGGCAGCATTCCTCCTCCTCCAAACACGGCGAGTTGAGTTGATGCCAAAGAGCTCCATTTTGGTCTCATCTGACCACAACACTTTCACCCAGTTCTCCTCTGAATCATTCAGATGTTCATTGGCAAACTTCAGACGGTCATGTATATGTGCTTTCTTGAGTAGGGGGACCTTGCGGGCGCTGCAGGATTTCAGTCCTTCACGGCGTAGTGTGTTACCAATTGTTTTCTTGGTGACTATGGTCCCAGCTGCCTTGAGATCATTGACAAGATCCTCCCGTGTAGTACTGGGCTGATTCCTCACCGTTCTCATGATCATTGCAACTCCATGAGGTGAGATCTTGCATGGAGCCCCAGACCAAGGGAGATTGACAGTTATTTTGTGTTTCTTCCATTTGCGAATAATCGCACCAACTGTTGTCACCTTCTCACCAAGCTGCTTAGCGATGGTCTTGTAGTTGTTTTTTTTTGTTGTTGTTTTTTTGTGACTTTGTTTTGTTTTACCCCATATGTAACTCTGTGTTGTTGTTTTTATCGCACTGCTTTGCTTTATCTTGGCCAGGTCGCAGTTGTAAATGAGAACTTGTTCTCAACTGGTTTACCTGGTTAAATAAAGGTGAAATAAATAAAAAAATAGCCCATTTCAGCCTTGTGTAGGTCTACAATCTTGTCCCTGACATCCTTGGAGAGCTCTTTGGTCTTGGCCATGGTGGAGAGTTTGGAATCTGATTGATTGATTGCTTCTGTGGACAGGGGTCTTTTATACAGGTAACAAACTGAGATTAGGAGCACTCCCTTTAAGGGTGTGCGCCTAATCTCAGCTCGTTACCTGTATAAAAGACACCTGGGAGCCAGAAATCTTTCTGATTAAGAGGGGGTCAAATACGTATTTCCCTCATTAAAATGCAAATCAATTTATAACATTTTTGACATGCATTTTTCTGGATTTTTTTGTTGTTATTCTGTCTCTCACTGTTCAAATAAACCTACCATTAAAATTATAGACTGATCATTTCTTTGTCAGTGGGCAAACGTACAAAATCAGCAGGGGATCAAAATACTTTTCTCCCTCACTGTACACAGTGGACAAAACATGCTTCTAGTCTATACATAGTCTGTATGTAGACCTACACTACCATTCAAAAGTTTGGAGTCACTTAGAAATGTCCTTGTTTTCAAAAGAAAAGCATTTTTTTTGTCGATTAAAATAACATCAAATTAATCAGAAATACAGTGTAGACATTGTTAATGTTGTAAATGGCTATTGTAGCTGGAAACGGCTGATTTTTAATGGAATATCTACATAGGCGTACAGAGGCCCATTATCAGCAACCATTAGTCCTGTGTTCCAATGGCACGTTGTGCATCCGGGATGCTGACCTTCTAGGCAGAGTTGCAAAGAAAAAGCCATATCTCAGACTGCCCATCTTAATCTTTTATTTTTATATTAGAATATAAAGGCTAACTCATAGTGCAGGTGGTCTGGTTTCTCTACCCACAGTCTTTATGTAACCATACAGTATATAATAGGTATATTAGAATATAAAGGCTAACTCATAGTCCAGGTGGTATATTAGAATATAAAGGCTAACTCAGTCCAGGTGGTCTGGTTTCTCTACTTACCGTCTGTAGGCCTCGTTTCTCCTGCCATTCCTCCATGGTGCTGCAGGAGGAGGAGGGCAGATCAGCCATCCAGCAGAGGCACGAGCAGGGCCAGGCTGGGGGTGAGGTCTAGGCAGCAGGGCCAGGAGCAGGGCCACGAGCAGGGCCAGGAGCAGGGCCAGGAGCAGGGCCACGAGCAGGGCCACGAGCAGGGCCACGAGCAGGGCCACGAGCAGGGCCACGAGCAGGGCCACGAGCAGGGCCACGAGCAGGGCCACGAGCAGGGCCAGGGCACGAGCAGGGCCACGAGCAGGGCCACGAGCAGGGGGCCACGAGCAGGGCCAGGAGCAGGGCCACGAGCAGGGCCAGGAGCAGGGCCACGAGCAGGGCCACGAGCAGGGCCACGAGCAGGGCCACGAGCAGGGCCAGGCTGGGGTTAGGTCTAGGCAGTAGGGCCAGGCTGGGGTTAGGTCTAGGCAGTAGGGCTGGGGTGGGGTTAGGTCTAGGCAGTAGGGCCAGGCTGGGGTTAGGTCTAGGCAGTAGGGCTGGGGTGGGGTTAGGTCTAGGCAGTAGGGGCTGGGGTGAGGTCTAGGCAGTAGGGCCGGGCTGGGGTTAGGTCTAGGCAGTAGGGCTGGGGTGAGGTCTAGGCAGTAGGGCCGGGGTGGGGTTAGGTCTAGGCAGTAGGGCCAGGCTGGGGTTAGGTCTAGGCAGTAGGGCCAGGCTGGGGTGAGGTCTAGGCAGTAGGGCTGGGGTGGGGTTAGGTCTAGGCAGTAGGGCCAGGCTGGCAGTAGGGCTGGGGTGGGGTAGGCAGTAGGGCTGGGGCTGGGGTTAGGTCTAGGCAGTAGGGCCGGGCTGGGGTGAGGTCTAGGCAGCAGGGCCAGGCTGGGGTTAGGTCTAGGCAGCAGGGCCAGGCTGGGGTGAGGTCTAGGCAGTAGGGCCAGGCTGGGGTTAGGTCTAGGCAGCAGGGCCAGGCCGGGGTTAGGTCTAGGCAGCAGGGCCAGGCCGGGGTTAGGTCTAGGCAGCAGGGCCAGGCCGGGGTTAGGTCTAGGCAGCAGGGCCAGGCCGGGGTTAGGTCTAGGCAGCAGGGCCAGGCCGGGGTTAGGTCTAGGCAGTAGGGCCGGGGTTAGGTCTAGGCAGTAGGGCTGGGGTTAGGTCTAGGCAGTAGGGCCAGGCTGGGGTTAGGTCTAGGCAGTAGGGCCAGGCTGGGGTTAGGTCTAGGCAGTAGGGCCAGGCTGGGGTTAGGTCTAGGCAGTAGGGCCAGGCTGGGGTTAGGTCTAGGCAGTAGGGCCAGACAGGCCTAGGGCCAGGCAGCAGATACCCTCTGTCCGGGGGTTACGTGGTCTGGCTGCAGTACTGGTCATGCTAGCTCGGTGTCCTGGGCTGCGGGGTGCAGGAGCTGAGACATGATGTGGTGTCTTTGTCTCTCTGAGGTTCTGCAAGACAAGAGAGTGTCATCAGTTAGAGTGGAATTAATGTAAATCTCTTTGCAGCTTTTCCATAATTTATATTTAGAGTTGTCATATCATTTTTATAACATCACACTTCTTCTATGGTGGTGTGTTTTAATCATAGAGAATGATAGAGGACTCTTCTTTGTTTCTGTCCCATTGTGGCGTCTGTGAGGGCATGGGCAGCACCATTAAGGTCATCTCCATTTTGGTACATTTTCTGCTCCTACTACTTCTATGAATTGGTAAACAAACTGAAAGTGTGCACACTGCCACCTAGAGTATGTTGTTTGAACAGGTATAAAGCCAAGGTTGGCGATTTACTGCCACCTGCAGTTATGGAATGTTTGCTCACCACTATAATTCATTGGCTGATCCCTCCTGATGACCTGGATGGAATCATGTGATCCTTCCTTAACCCATAGGAAGTCCCACCCAGTTGACTACTTCAAAATGGTGAAAGTCCTCAATGGCGCTGCCCATGCTAAAACTGGCTTTTGGGCACTAGAGGTCTCTATCTATCTCTATGGTTATAATAGACTGGAAGAGAGCTGTCACATGATCTCCCGAGTGGCGCAGTGGTCTAAGGCACTGCATCGCAGTGCTAGCTGTGCCACTAGAGATCCTGGTTCGAATCCAGGCTCTGTCGTAGCCAGCCGCGACCGGGAGACCCATGGGGCGGCGTGCAATTGGCCCAGCGTCGTCCAGGGTAGGGGAGGGAATGGCCGGCA
Source organism: Coregonus suidteri (assembly GCA_036851935.1). Lineage (NCBI taxonomy): Eukaryota > Metazoa > Chordata > Actinopteri > Salmoniformes > Salmonidae > Coregonus > Coregonus suidteri. The sequence continues at coordinate 15,049 of JAGTTL010000248.1, read as the reverse complement.
GGGATGTAGCTCAGTTGATAGAGCATGGCGTTTGCAACGCCAGGGTTGTGGGTTCGATTCCCACAGGGGGTATGAAAAAAAATTATGTATGCACTAACTGTAAGTCGCTCTGGATAAAGCGTCTGCTAAATATGTAAATGTATTGGGGGCGGCAGGTAGCTTAGTGGGTAAGAGCGTTGTGCCAGTAACCGAAAGGTCGCTGGTTCTAATCCCCGAGCCGACTAGGTGAAAAATCTGTCGATGTGCCCTTAAGCAAGGCACTTAACCCTAATTGCTCTGGATAAGAGCGTCTGCTAAATGACTAAAATGTAATGTAAATGTAAAAAATGATCTCACCTGGTCACATGACATGAAGTTGGACAGGTAACACACCTGTGGACATTTCATACACTCAGATTATAAAACCATAGTAGTAGAGTAGAACTAGCAAATTGAGTGGGACCTGGATCAGAGCTAGCTAGTTGAGTGGGACCTGGATTAGAGCTAGCTAGTTGAATGGGACCTGGATCAGAGCTAGCTAGTTGAATGGGACCTGGATCAGAGCTAGCTAGTTGAATGGGACCTGGATCAGAGCTAGCTAATTGAATGGGACCTGGATCAGAGCTAGCTAGTTGAGTGGGACCTGGATCAGAGCTAGCTAATTGAGTGGGACCTGGATCAGAGCTAGCTAATTGAGTGGGACCTGGATCAGAGCTAGCTAATTGAGTGGGACCTGGATCAGAGCTAGCTAGTTGAGTGGGACCTGGATCAGAGCTAGCTAATTGAATGGGATCTGGATCAGAGCTAGCTAATTGAGTGGGATCTGGATCAGAGCTAGCTAGTTGAGTGGGACCTGGATCAGAGCTAGCTAGTTGAGTGGGACCTGGATCAGAGCTAGCTAGTTGAGTGGGACCTGGATCAGAGCTAGCTAGTTGAATGGGACCTGGATCAGAGCTAGCTAGTTGAGTGGGACCTGGATCAGAGCTAGCTAGTTGAGTGGGACCTGGATCAGAGCTAGCTAGTTGAATGGGACCTGGATCAGAGCTAGCTAGTTGAGTGGGACCTGGATCAGAGCTAGCTAGTTGAGTGGGACCTGGATCAGAGCTCGCTAGTTGAATGGGACCTGGATCAGAGCTAGCTAGTTGAGTGGGACCTGGATCAAAGCTAGCTAGCTGAGTGGGACCTGGATCAGAGCTAGCTAGTTGAGTGGGACCTGGATCAGAGCTAGCTAGCTGAGTGGGACCTGTCCAATCCTTCTTTGGTAGCATGTGAGATGTCAAGGATGTGTCTGGCTACTACCACCAAATCAGCGTATCGACTATGTGGAGCCATGCAACTACTGTAACGCGTTATAACTTGGAGGTTGCAATAACGCAACTTGCTAGATTGCTAGCTAGCTAACATTTGCCCTAGCAAGTCATTAGCTAGCTATAGCTAACGTTAGCACACTTCAATCAACACAAGCTAATGCTAGCTAAGTGTCAGCATCCCAAATATATATATATATATATATATATATATATAGCTAGCTACTAGTTAGCTAGCTAAGCAGTCCCAAAGTTAGAGAAAATAGTCTAGATGCGTTGTTGAAAAGCTATTTGTCTTGATGATGCTGCTAACTAGCCAGTCTAGGGGCTTCCATCTTCCCCCTCCCGTTTCAGCATTTTACCAAGCTCACTGCGCATGGCCACTGAATGAAAAAATGGAAACATTGCAAAGCGAATTGATGTAGAAAACGCACATCCACCCATTCCGCCACAAGGGCAGAGAGAGAGGAGCAGAAATAGGATTCCCACACAGGAAGCGGAATGATCTAACTTTCCGACAGCTAGTTTAAAGACAGTCAACAAGCAGCTGAAAGCTCCGCAACACAACAATAATGCCTACAGCACGCCATACTAGAAAGACAGGCCGTGTCAGCCATAACCAGGCCACTACAGCCGAATAAACTTTTCCTTTAAATCTCTGATTTCTCCCGTCCTAACATGGTCACTCTCTCTGACCCCTGCCTACAGCGAACCGAAGCCGGACCTCGTCGAAATCTGGCACAGTGAAGTGTGAAATCAGTTTGGCATGTACCTGTTTTTGTCGTCAAATCAAACGACCGCTCGAATTCATCAGATTTCTTCAGCAGTCCCCTAGCCAGACAATGAAATCAAAACGTCCGATCATCAATTCTAATCATGATCGTGACGTATTCGCAAACAGGAGCCAATTAGATCTCGAAATCAGGGCTGTGCCATTCAACCCAGTGATGTCCCGCCCAGCGGTGACTTTGTGGGGAGGAGAGAGAGAGAAAACATTTATACTGAACAAAAATATAAACGCAACATGAAGTGTTGATCCCATGTTTCATGAACTGAAATAAAAGATCCCAGAAATGTTCCATACCCACAAAAAACGTATTTATCAATTTTTTATAAACCACATTTGTTTACATCCCTGTTAGTGAGCAAATCCCTCTTTGACAAAATAATCCATCCACCTGACAGGTGTGGCATATCAAGAAGCTGATTAAAGAGCATGATCATTACACAGGTGCACCTTGTGCTGGGGACAATAAAAGGTCACTAAAATGTGACTCGTTTGTGCGCCGCCCCATTAGTCTCCCGAGTGGCGCAGTGGTCTAAGGCACTGCATCGCAGTGCTAGCTGTGCCACTAGAGATCCTGGTTCGAATCCAGGCTCTGCTGTAGCAGGCCGCAACCGGGAGACCAATGGGGCGGCGCACAATTGGCCCAGCGTCGTCCAAGGTAGGGGAGGGAATGGCCGGCAGGGAGGTAGCTCAGTTGGTAGAGCATGGCATTTGCAACACCAGGGTTGTGGGTTTGATTCCCACGGGGGGCCAGGATGAAAATAAAAAAGAATAATGTATGCACTAACTGTAAGTCGCTCTGGATAAGAGCGTCTGCTAAATGACGTTTCAGGAAACAAGGCGTATGTCGCACGTCACTACTTCACAGGAGAGGCATTTGAATGTAAACATTTTTTTAAATGCGTTTTTTGGCAGAAATGCCTTCTGGAACATGTGAATTTTCATGTGCTTTAATAACAAACTTGTATGCCATCTCTAATTACAAATTATTTTATTATTTTACGAGCCTAGTTGGTTTAGCCACGGAAAAAGACAGGAACCTTCCCGCTAGCCATGATTGGCTGAGATAATGGCTGGGCTAGACATGCTGAGAGATGAGTTCGGATTGGTCTGCCATGCATCATGCTTCTGTCTATAACAAGAGCTGCTCAGTATTTGTAGCTAATCCTTTCTCACGCGGCTTTTTTGAAAGATATCATGAAGAACTGCAACGTGGAAGTTGACAGAGTTTTAAAATTATTGGATTGCCCGGTGGAAGCAGAGTATGATAGCTAAGGAGATGGATAAGGAGATGGAGAAATTCTGGCGTTTGATTGCAAATATTATGCGGAGGGAGTCGAAAAGAGAACACCTGTCTCCGGATTACATCTCTAAACTATGGGCAACCATGGCATCCATGACAGAGAAGCATTCATCCATGTATACGGGTAAGAGAGTCAAGCTAGCTACATTTTCAGATATTGTATGTTTCAAATTTTTTCACAAAGTCGTTTTCATTGCAAGTTAAAGCGTACTGTTAGCCAGCTAGCTAACGTTAGCTGACTGGCTCGCTAGCTAATGTTACGTGAATGACTCCACTATGCAAGTAATAATTTCACTGTACCGTTTACACCATCTGTATCCTGTGCATGTGACAAATAAACTTTGATTTTATTTGATATAGTGTATGTTTACCATAGACGGTAATGTGAAGAACAACATGACCTGCACCAAAGTCAAATTAGGATATAACGTTAGGTCAACGAGACAGTGTCCAAGTTCTACAATTCTCCAGTAGAATGCCCTGCTTTTATTTCATCACACTCACAACCGTAAACTATTTTCTGTAATTAGCTCACCATTAACTTGTAAATAATTATCTTGTTGTGAGTTTATTTTCCTGTAATAATTAATACAAATTAGCTAAAGTTAAGGCGTTGTCAGCTATGATATGGTCATTATTTGAACTGGCTAGCGTTAGCTGGCTAGCTAACGAGCTAGAAATGAACCAAAACATTGTTTAGAAAGTTGCTTTTAGTTGCCTGGTCTGCTAGATTGACATATCCTAAACCCATTTTGGTCCTCTGTAGCTCAGCTGGTAGAGCACGGCGCTTGTAACGCCAAGGTAGTGGGTTCAATCCCCGGGACCACCCATACACAAAAAAAAAAAAATGTATGCACGCATGACTGTAAGTCGCTTTGGATAAAAGCGTCTGCTAAATGGCATATTATTATTATTATTTTTAAACGGATGGGTTTATTGGTGTTAAAATACACCAGTTCTGCTATTTTGGACCACCAGGCTGCTGATGTCATGCAGCCTGTCGTTTTTGTGTTTATACTTTTTCATAACGACAAGTTTGAGTTGGTCAGTAAGGATGTAAAAGAGTTGAAGGTAAGTCTTGAAATGAGTGACGATAATGGAGAAAGATACAAAAAAGCTAAAAGGGACGGTCACTAAGATAGAAACGGACATTAAGGGAGAAGGCTTCCATGACATTTACATTTTTAGTCATTTAGCAGACGCTCTTATCCAGAGCGACTTACAGTTTGTGAGTGCATACATTCTTTTTTTCTATACTGGCCCCCCGTGGGAATCAAACCCACAACCCTGGCGTTGCAAACGTCATGCTCTACCAACTGAGCTACATCCCCTGCCGGCCATTCCCTCCCCTACCCTGGACGACGCTGGGCCAATTGAGCGCCGCCTCATGGGCCTCCCGGTCGCGGCCGGCTACGACAGAGCCTGGATTCGAACTAGGATCTAGTGGCACAGCTAGCACTGCGATGCAGTACCTTAGACCACTGCGCCACTCACAGACTAGATCGAAGAGATATATCAAAAGAATCAAAGGTCTGACTGCTCGGAGATGCTTGGCAAAAATGTTTACAAAGGGGGACCAGAGTGTTTGTCTCAGGAGAAGAGGGTGGATCTGATCTCCATCACCTAGGACTTGACATAGGTTAATCAAATCTCCAATTTTTGTCAATTTTTGCTCAATCTTGCATGCTTTCTGAAACAGCTATAACTGTATATGCATTCGTAAATCAGGTCCTTTCTTGAGTTGGGCTCTGGGATGTAACAACCGTTGAGCATCTGAGTTTATGGTTGATTGTGGAGGAAAGGTGTTGAGTGTGTTGGAGTGTGTGCGTGTGTGTTTATCCCACATCTGTTGCAAGGGGGTAAGGATGTTAGGGAGAATATAGGATGAACCACAATAATTGTTTGCTAAAATAAGAATTGCTTCACAAAAATGTAATGTAATACAATGGCAATCCGGGTTATAGGTAACAATCCTTCGCATAAACTGCCAACATTATTACGCATATTAATTGATAATGATGGAAATTAAGATATGCAAGATATTTTAATAGATATGTGTTTTTAATAGCTACAGTTGAAGTCGGAAGTTTAAATACACTTAGGTTGGAGTCATTAAAACTTGTTTTTCAACCACTCCACAAATGTCTTGTTAACAAACTATAGTTTTGGCAAGTCGGTTAGGACATCTACTTTGTGCATGACACAAGTAATTTTTCCAACAATTGTTTACAGACAAATTATTTAACTTATAATTCACTGTATCACAATTCCAGTGGGTCAGAAGTTTACATAAACTAAGTTGACTGGGCCTTTAAACAGCTTGGAAAATTCCAGAAAATGATGTCATGGCTTTAGAAGCTTCTGATAGGCTAATTGACATAATTTGAGTCAATTGGAGGTGTACCTGTGGATGTATTTCGAGGCCTACCTTCAAACTCAATGAGCCCTAGGACCATACGTCGGGACTACCGGCCGTGGTGACTCCTTGCTGTCCCCAGTTCGCCTGGCCTTGCTGCTATTCCAGTTTCAACTGTTCTGCCTGCGGTTATGGAACCCCTACCTGTCCCAGACCTGCTGTTTTCAACTCTTAATGATCGGCTATGAAAAGCCAACTGAGATTTATTCCTGATTATTATTTGACCATGCTTGTCACTTATGAACATTTTTGAACATCTTGGCATGGTTCTGTTATAATCTCCACCCGGCACAGCCAGAAGAGGACTGGCCACCCCTCATAGCCTGGTTCCTCTCTAGGTTTCTTCCTAGGTTTTGGCCTTTCTAGGGAGTTTTTCCTAGCCACCGTGCTTCTACACCTGCATTACTAGCTGTTTGGGGTTTTAGGCTGGGTTTCTGTACAGCACTTCGAGATATTAGCTGATGTAAGAAGGGCTATATAAAATAAAATTGATTGATTGATTGATTCTTTGCTTGACATCATGGGAAAATCAAAAGAAATCAGCCAAGACCTCAGAAAAAAAATTATAGACCTCCACAAGTCTGGTTCATCCTTGGGAGCAATTTCCAAACGTCTGAAGGTACCACATTCATCTGTACAAACAATAGTACGCAAGTATAAACACCATGGGACAACTCAGCCGTCATACCGCTCGGGAAGGAGACGCGTTCTGTCTCCTAGAGATGAACGTACTTTGGTGCGAAAAGTGCAAATCAATCCCAGAACAACAGCAAAGGACCTTGTGAAGATGCTGGGGGAAACAGGTACAAAACTATCTACGTCCACAGTAAATATCGACATAACCTGAAAGGCCGCTCAGCAAGGAAGAAGCCACTGCTCCAAAACCGCCATAAAAAAGCCAGACTACAGTATGCATCTGCACATTGGGACAAAGATCATTCTTTTTAGAGAAATGTCCTCTGGTCTGATGAAACAAAAATATAACTGTTTGACCATAATGACCATCGTTATGTTTGGAGGAAAAAGGGGGTCGCTTGCAAGCCGAAGAACACCATCCCAACCGTGAAGCACGGGGGTGGCAGCATCGTGCTGTGGGGGTGCTTTGCTGCAGGAGGGACTGGTCCACTTCACAAAATAGATGGCATCATGAGGAAGGAAAATTATGTGGATATATTGAAGCAAAATCTCAAGACATCAGTCAGGAAGTTAAAGCTTGGTTGCAAATGGGTCTTCCAAATGGACAATAACCCCAAGCATACTTCCAAAGTTGTGGCAAAATGCCTTAAGGACAACAAAGTCAAGGTATTGGAGTGGCCATCACAAAGCCCTGACCTCAATCCTATAGAAAATGTGTGGGCAGAACTGAAAAAGGGTGTGCGACCAAGGAGGCCTACAAACCTGACTCAGTTACACTTGCTCTGTCGGGCGGAATGGGCCAAAATTCACCCAACTTATTGTGGGAAGCTTGTGGAAGGCTACCCGAAACGTTTGATCCAAGTTAAACAATTTAAAGGCAATGCTACCACATACTAATTGAGTGTATGTAAACGTCTGACCCACTGGGAATGTGGTGAAGAAATAAAAGCTTAAGTAAATAATTCTCTCTACTATTATTCTGACATTTCACATTCTTAAAATAAAGTGGTGATCCTAACTGACCTAAAACAGGGAATTTTTACTAGGATTAAATGTCAGGAATTGTGAAAAACTGAGTTTAAATGTATTTGGCTAAGGTGTATGTAAACTTCCAACTTCAACTGTATATATATATATATATAGTGGGGAAAAAAATTATTTAGTCAGCCACCAATTGTGCAAGTTCTCCCACTTAAAAAGATGAGAGAGGCCTGTAATTTTCATCATAGGTACATGTCAACTATGACAGACAAATTGAGGAAAAAAAATCCTGAAAATCACATTGTAGGATTTTTTATGAATTTATTTGCAAATTATGGTGGAAAATAAGTATTTGGTCACCTACAAACAAGCAAGATTTCTGGCTCTCACAGACCTGTAACTTATTCTTTAAGAGGCTCCTCTGTCCTCCACTCGTTACCTGTATTAATGGCACCTGTTTGAACTTGTTATCAGTATAAAAGACACCTGTCCACAACCTCAAACAGTCACACTCCATACTCCACTATGGCCAAGACCAAAGAGCTGTCAAAGGACACCAGAAACAAAATTGTAGACCTGCACCAGGCTGGGAAGACTGAATCTGCAATAGGTAAGCAGCTTGGTTTGAAGAAATCAACTGTGGGAGCAATTATTAGGAAATGGAAGACATACAAGACCACTGATAATCTCCCTCGATCTGGGGCTCCACGCAAGATCTCACCCCGTGGGGTCAAAATGATCACAAGAACGGTGAGCAAAAATCCCAGAACCACACGGGGGGACCTAGTGAATGACCTGCAGAGAGCTGGGACCAAAGTAACAAAGCCTATCATCAGTAACACACTGCGCCGCCAGGGACTCAAATCCTGCAGTGAAGACGTGTCCCCCTGCTTAAGCCAGTACATGTCCAGGCCAGTCTGAAGTTTGCTAGAGTGCATTTGGATGATCCAGAAGAGGATTGGGAGAATGTCATATGGTCAGATGAAACCAAAATAGAACTTTTTGGTAAAAACTCAACTCGTCGTGTTTGGAGGACAAAGAATGCTGAGTTGCATCCAAAGAACACCATACCTACTGTGAAGCATGGGGGTGGAAACATCATGCTTTGGGGCTGTTTTTCTGCAAAGGTACCAGGATGACTGATCCGTGTAAAGGAAAGAATGAATGGGGCCATGTATCGTGAGATTTTGAGTGAAAACCTCCTTCCATCAGCAAGGGCATTGAAGATGAAACGTGGCTGGGTCTTTCAGCATGACAATGATCCCAAACACACCGCCCGGGCAACGAAGGAGTGGCTTCGTAAGAAGCATTTCAAGGTCCTGGAGTGGCCTAGCCAGTCTCCAGATCTCAACCCCATAGAAAATCTTTGGAGGGAGTTGAAAGTCCGTGTTGCCCAGCGACAGCCCCAAAACATCACTGCTCTAGGGGAGATCTGCATGGAGGAATGGGCCAAAATACCAGCAACAGTGTGTGAAAACCTTGTGAAGACTTACAGAAAACGTTTGACCTGTGTCATTGCCAACAAAGGGTATATAACAAAGTATTGAGAAACTTTTGTTATTGACCAAATACTTATTTTCCACCATAATTTGCAAATAAATTCATTAAAAATCGTACAATTTGATTTTCTGGATTTTTTTTCCTCATTTTGTCTGTCATAGTTGACGTGTACCTATGATGAAAATTACAGGCCTCTCTCATATTTTTAAGTGGGAGAACTTGCACAATTGGTGGCTGACTAAAAACTTTTTTTCCCCACTGTATAATAAATATCAACCCTGCAAGCAATACAAGACTAACCCTAACCCTATTATTATGGTGGGAGATTATAATACTGTTTTAAATAGCTCAATGGACCGTAAAGGAAATCACACTACAAACTATCACCCTCATGCTCTTAAGGAAGTCGTGAATTTCATGGATACATTAGAACTAGTAGATATATGGAGGCTTAAATATCCTGATCTAGTGAGATATACATGGCGGAGACTCAATCAAGCTAGTCGTCTTGACTTCTTTCTTATGTCATTCTCATTGGCACCAAAAGTTTAAAAAGTGTTGATAGGGGACAGAATGCGGTCGGACCATCATATAATTGGCATATACATTACTCTTACTGAATTTCCACGTGGGCGAGGATATTGGACATTTAATCAAAGCCTATTGGATGATAACTTGTTTTTAACTAGGACAGAGGAATCTATAACAGATTTTTTTCCGACATAACATAGGTACAGCAAATCCCCTTATTGTATGGGACACTTTTAAATGTGCCTTTAGAGGCCATGCAATTCAGTACTCATCTCTAAAACAAAAGCAATTTAGGTCAAAATAGTCCATACTAACAAAGGAAATAGAGGGTCTAACAGAACAGATAGATAGCAATAAAAACTGGCTTAGAATACATTAGAGGAAAAACAAAAAATAAATGGAGAAACTTATTCAAGAAAGATCAAGTGTAATATATTATACAAATAAAGCAAACTGGATGGAATATGGGGAAAAATGCATTAAAAATAATTTACTGAAACTGGTTACACCCATGAATCACCCATGATTCACCAAATTATATTTTGAAGGAGGAAGCAAAGTACTTTAAGCATATGTTTTCGTTTCAGTCGCCTCCATCTCCTCTAACTGAAGCTAATTGTAGGAATTTTTCTGTATTGATAATGTAAAATTAACAGCCATACAGAAAGACTCATGTGAAGGTGAAATTACAGAGGAGGAACTTCTGGATGCAATTAAATACGTAAGTCCGGGAAAACTCCAGGGTTGGATGGCATACCAGTCGAGGTATACCAAACCTTTTTTGATATACTCAGAGGACCGTTATTAGCATGTTTTAACCACTCCTATGTAAATGGTAGATTATCAGACACTCAAGAAGAAGGTCTGATTTCATTATTACTTAAACAGGATACAAGTGGGAAATATAAAGTTTGGAGGCCCCTTACACTTCAGTGTTGTGATGCAAAAATTCTAGCAAAATGTATAGCGCATAGAATTCAAAAGGTATTGTCGGATATTATTCATTCTAATCAGACAGGTTTTTTACATGGACGATACATTGGAGATAATATAAGGCAAGTACTGGAAACAATAGAACACTATGAACAATCTGGGAAACCAGGCCTGCTATTCATAGCAGACTTTGAAAAGGCATTTGATAAAGTACGACTGGAGTTTATATATAAATGCTTGGAGCATTTACATTTTGGAGAATCTCTTATAAAATGGGTTAGAATCATGTATAGTAACAGCGCAAACTGGCTCTTACCAGAATAGAAAGAGTGGGAGGCCCCGGTGCACAACTGAGCAAGATGACAAATACATTAGAGCAGGGGTGTCAAACTCATTTTAGCTCAGGGGCCACATGGAGGAAAATATATTCCCAAGTAGGCCGGACCGGAAAAATCATGGTATATATAACTTAAAAACAACAACTCAGATTGTTTTCTTTGTTTTAATACGATCAACATACAACATAAAGCTGGAGCCTGAGGACAGTGTGTCCAAAATAGTACAAGCACAACATCACTATTAATCATAAAACACGTCAAGTTTATTTGAAAATTCTAAAGAAAAAGAACACACAAACACACAATGCCTCAGTGATTAACAGAACTGTTTCACAGATCACAGAACAAATCAGGGTGTCATTTCTCAGGCAGAAATGTAGATAAAAATAATGAAATCCTGTTCCCCAAACAAGTGCAAGAACCACAGAGTCAAGAATAGGTTAAATATACAAATAAAAAATAAAATCAATTAAAAACAATAGCACATCAACATAAAAACATATAAACATAAAGCTGGAGCCTGAGGACAGTGTCCAAAAGCACAACATCACTATTAATCATAAAACACCTCAAGTTATTTGAAAGTTCTGAGGACAAAGAACACACAAACACACAATGCCTCAGTGATTAACAGAACTGTTTCACAGATCACAGAACTATATCAGGGTGTCATTTCTCAGGCAGAAATGTAGATAAAAATAATGAAATCCTGTTCCCCAAACAAGTGCAAGAACCACAGAGTCAAGAATAGGTTAAATATACAAATAAAATAAAATCAATTAAAAACAATAGCACATCAACATATAAACATAAATCTGAAAGCGTTGCTCAAACTCCCGTAACAGTCCCGTTATTTTATCTTTGAACCGCTTCATGTCTGCCACATGTTGGGTCGTGCACACATTTTTCAGACAGGGGAAGTGAGCTGCATCACCACCGGCAAGTTGCGTCTCCCACAATGACAGCTTCAACTTGAAAGAACGTATGCTGTCATAATACTGCGTGACAACTTTGTTGCGCCCTTGCAGCTGTTTGTTCAAGTTATTCAGGTGCTCTGTAACATCCACCATAAATGCAAGGTCCTGCATCCATTCTGCGGAATGAAATTCTAACACTGGTTTGCCCTTTTCTTCCATGAACTGTTCAATTTCTTCTCGTAAATCAAAGAAACGCCTCAGCACAGCACCTCGGCTTAACCATCTTACCTCAGTGTGGTATGGCAGGCCATAGATGTGGTCTTTCTCTCTGAGAAGGCTGTCAAACTGACGGTGATTCAGGCTTCTGGATCGGATGAAATTAACAGTTTGGATGACCACCTTCATGATTTTATCCATATTTAATGACTTGCAACACAAAGCCTCCTGGTGCAAAATACAGTGAAAAGTCAAAAAATCACGTCCTCCATTTGCAGATTGCACTTTCTCTCTGAACTTTGTCACAACGCCTGCTTTTTTCCAGATCATTTAGGGCGCACCATCTGTAGCCAGGCTGACAGCGCTGGACCAGTCCACTCCGACCCTGTCCAGCGCGCCGACGAGTGCGGTAAAAATATCAGCTGCTGTCGTTGTATCTGTCATCCGCACCAACTCCACGAACTCCTCGGTGACGGTCAATGTGTCATCAACTCCGCGGATGAAAATGGCCAGTTGTGCAACATCTGTAATGTCCGTGCTTTCATCAATTGCAACCGAAAACGCAATAAATGACTTTACTTTTTGCTTCAACTGGCTGTCCAAATCCACTGAAAGATCGGAAATCCTGTCTGCAACTGTGTTTCTTGTCAGGCTGATATTTGCAAAAGCCTGCCGCTTTTCAGGGCACACAATCTCCGCTGCCTTCATCATGCATGTTTTTACAAATTCACCCTCACTAAATGGTTTTGAAGCCACTGCGATTTCATTAGCAATGAGGTAGCTAGCTTTCACTGCAGCGTCACTGATGTCTCGGCTGTGAGTAAACACAGACTGCTGTTTCTTCAGACCCGCCAACAGTTCATTCACCTTCTCTCATCTCCGCTGTCCTTGAAAGTTGTCATATTTGTCGGCATGAAGACTCACATAGTGGCGACGAAGGTTATATTCTTTCAGCACTGCAACATGCTCTGAACACACCAAACATACAGCTTTCCCATTCAATTCCGTGAATAAATAGGATGACCATTTTTCTTGGAACACTCTGCGTCCACTTTTCTCTTTTTTGACAGAGACATATTGGGGCAATGAGGGTGCCAAAGCACATAATGTTAAAAGTAGAAGCCGTAATAAATATCACGGGCAAAACAAAGTAGCTCATTGGCTGCACGTGCTTGACCTACTTGCTCTGCCCCGGTATAAACAGTTTGCTTGCTTAACACAATTGCTATTGCGCCATCCAGTGGACGCAATTGGAATAGCAGTTTATTTTATAGAAAAATTGCAGCGCATTTTTATACTTTACAAAATTATTATAAATTGTTTTAATTTTATTTTATTTAATTTTTTTCAAAAATCATCTCGCGGGCCGGATTAAACCCGTTTGCGGGCCTGATCCGGCCCGCGGGCCGGACGTTTGACACCCCTGCATTAGAGTGTCTAGTTTGAGAAACAGACACCTCACAGGTCCTCAACTGGCAGCTTCATTAAATAGTACCCCCAAAACACCAGTCTCAACGTCAACAGTGAAGAGGCGACTCCGGGATGCTGACCTTCTAGGCAGAGTTGCAAAGAAAAAGCCATATCTCAGACTGCCCATCTTAATCTTTTATTTTTATTGGCCAGTCTGAGATATGGCTTTTTCTTTGCAACTCTGCCTACAAGGTCAGCATCCCGGAGTCGCCTCTTCACTGTTCTGGTTAGAGCCAGTTTGCGCTGTTCTGTGAAGGGAGTAGTACACAGCGTTGTATGAGATCTTCAGTTTCTTGGCAATTTCTCGCATGGAATAGCCTTCATTTCTCAGAACAAGAATAGACTGACGAGTTTCAGAAGAAAGTTATTTGTTTCTGGCCATTTTGAGCCTGTAATCGAACTCACAATTGCTGATGCTCCAGATACTCAACTAGTCTCAAGAAGGCCAGTTTTATTGCTTCTTTAAATCAGTACAACAGTTTTCAGCTGTGCTAACATAATTGCAAAAGGGTTTTCTAATGCTCAATTAGCTTTTTTAAATGATAAACTTGGATTAGCAAACACAATGTGCCAATGGAACACAGGACTGATGGTTGCTGATAATGGGCCTCTGTACGCCTGTGTAGATATTTCATAAAAAAATCAGCCGTTTCCAGTTACAATAGCCATTTACAACATTAACAATGTCTACACTGTATTTCTGATCTATTTTATTTTATTTTAAATGGACAAAAAAATTGCTTTCTTTCGAAAACAAGGAAACTTCTAAGTGACCCCAAACTTTCGAACGGCAGTGTACATACAGTGCCTTGCAAAAGTATTCATCCCCCTTGCTGTTTTTCCTATTTTGTTGCATTACAACCTGTAATTTAAATGGATTTTTATTTAGATTTCATATAATGGAAATACACAAAATAGTCCAAATTGGTGAAGTGAAAGGAAAAAAATAACTTGTTTCCAAAATTCTAAAAAATAAATAACGCAAATGTGGTGCGTGCATATCTATTCACTTTCTTTGCTCTGAAGCCCCTAAATAAGATCTGGTGCAACCAATTACCTTCAGAAGTCACGTAATTAGTTAAATAAAATCCACCTGTGTGAAATCTAAGTGTCACATGACCTGTCACATGATCTCAGTATATATATATACCTGTTCTGAAAGGCCCCAGAGTCTGCAACACCACTAAGCAAGGGGCACCACCAAGCAAGCGGCACCATGAAGACCAGGGAGCTCTCCAAACAGGTCAGGGACAAAGTTGTGGAGAAATACAGATCAAGGTTGGGTTATAAAAAAATATCCGAAACATTGAACATTCCACAGAGCACCATTAAATCCATTATTAAAAAATTGAAAGAATATGGCACCACAACAAACCTGCCAAGATAGGGCCGCCCACCAAAACTCACGGACCAGGCAAGGAGGGCATTAATCAGAGAGGCAACAAAGAGACCAAAGATAACCCTGAAGGAGCTCCAAAGCTCCACAGCGGAGATTGGAGTATCTGTCCATAGGACCACTTTAAGCCGTACACTCCACAGAGCTGGGCTTTACGGAAGAGTGGCCAGAAAAAAGGACAGGGACTGGGAAACTGGTTTGAATTGAAGGAATTATGGATGGTGCTAAATACAGGGAAATTGACCATGACCCTAAGCATACTGCTAAAGCAACACTTGAGTGGTTTAAGGGGAAACATCTAAATGTCTTGGAATGGCCTAGCCAAAGCCCAGACCTCAA
>JAGTTL010000247.1:15000-72000 GCA_036851935.1 Coregonus suidteri | reverse complement strand
TATAAAGAGGTAAAAATAAAGAGGTATATAAAGAGGTAAATAAAGAGGTAATAAAGAGGTAAATAAAGAGGTAAATAAAGAGGTATATAAAGAGGTAAATAAAAAAGGTATATGAAGAGGTAAATAAAGAGGTATATAAAGAGGTATATAAAGAGGTAAATAAAGAATATATATAGAAATATAAAGAGGTATATAAAGAGGTATATAAAGAGGTATATAAAGAGGTAATATAAAGAGGTAGAAAGAGGTATATAAAGAGGTAAATAAAATAAAGAGGTAAAAAAAAGAGGTAAATAAAATTAAGGTAAGGTAAAAAAGAGTAAATAAAAGAGGTAAAATAAAAGAGGTATATAAAGAGGTAAATAAAGAGGTATAATAAAGAGGTAATAAAGAGGTATATAAAGAGGTAAATAAAAAGGTAAATAAATTAAATAAGGTATATAAAGAGGTATATAAAGAGGTAAATAAAGAGGTATATAAAGAGGTAAATAAAAGAGGTTTATGAAGAGGTAAATAAAGAGGTATATAAAGAGGTATATAAAGAGGTAAATAAAGAGGTATATAAAGAGGTATTATAAAGAGAAAATAAAGAGGTAAATAAAGAGGTAAATAAAGGTATATAAAGAGGTATAATAAAGAGGTAAATAGGTAAAGAGGTATATAAAGAGGTAAATAAAAGAGGTAAATAAAGAGGTAATAAATAAAAGAGGTATATAAAGAGGTAAAAAAAGGTAAATATTAAGAGGTATATAAAGAGGTAAAATAAAGAGGTATATAAAGAGGTATATAAAGAGGTATATAAAGAGGTAATAAAGAGGTATATAAAGAGGTATATAAAGAGGTAAATAAGAAAGAGGTATATAAATAGGTATTAAAGAGGTATAAAAAGATGTATATAAAGAGGTATATAAAGATATAAGGTAAATATAAGGTATATAAAGAGGTAAAATAAAGAGGTAAATAAAGAGGTAAATAAAGAGGTAAATAAAGAGGTAAATAAAGAGGTATATAAAGAGGTATAAATAAAGAGGTATAAAAAAGAGAGGTATAAAAGAGGTATATAAAGAGGTAAATAAAGAGGTATATAAAGAGGTAAATAAAGAGGTATATAAAGAGGTAAATAAAGAGGTAATATAAAGAGGTATATAAAGAGGTATATAAAGAGGTAAATAAAAAAGGTAAATAAAGAGGTATATAAAGAGGTATATAAAGAGGTTAATAAAGAGGTATATAATAAGGTATATAAATAGGTATATAAAAGAGGTAAATAAAGAGGTATAGAAGAGGTATATAAAAGAGGTATATAAAGAGGTAAATAAGAGGTTATATAAAGAGGTATATAAAATAGGTATATAAAGAGGTATATAAAGAGGTAAATAAAAGAGGTATATAAAGAGGTAAATAAAGAGGTAAATAAAGAGGTATAAAAAGAGGTAAATAAATAAAAAGGTAAATAAAGAGGTAAATAAAGAGGTAAATAAAGAGGTATATAAAGAGGTAAATAAAGAGGTAAATAAAGAGGTATATAAAGAGGTAAATAAAAAGAGGTATATAAAGAGGTATATAAAGAGGTAAATTAAGAGAGGTATATAAAGAGGTATATAAAGAGGTATATAAAGAGGTATTATAAAGAGGTAAATAAAAGGTATATAAAGAGGTATTATAAAGAGGTAAATAAAGAGGTAAATACAGAGGTAAATAAAGAGGTAAATAAAGAGGTAAATAAAGAGGTATATAAAGAGGTATATAAAGAGGTATATAAGAGGTAAATAAAGAGGTATATAAAGAGGTATAAAAAAGAGGTAAATAAAGAGGTAAATAAAGAGGTATATAATAGGTAAATAAAGAGGTAATAAAGAGGTATATAAAGAATAAAATAAAGAGGTAAATAAAGAGGTATATAAAAAAGGTATTAAAAAAAAAATAAAGAGGTATATAAAAGAGGTAAATAAAGAAATATAAAAAGTAATATAAAGAGATATATAAAGAGGTAAATAAAGATATATAAAGAGGTATATAAGAGGTAAAAAAGAGGTATATAAATTATATATAAAGAGGTAATAAATAAAAAATAGTATATAAAGAATAAATAAAAGTAATAAATTAATATAAATATAAAGATAAAAATAAAGAAAATATAAAGAGGTAAATAATATAGAGGTATATATAAAGAAAGGTATATAAAGAGGTAAATAAAGAGGTAAATAAAGAGGTATATAAGAGGTAAATAAAGAATAATAAAAGAGCTATATAAAGAGGTAAATAAAAGATAATAAAATAGGTAATAAAGAGGTATATAAAGATAAAAAAAATAAAAAAGAAAATAAAGAGGTAAATAAAGAAATATAAAGAGGTAAATAAAGAGGTAAGAAAGAGGTAATAAAGAGGTAAATAAAAATATAGGTATATAAAGAGGTATATTAAAATATTAATATTAATATAGGTATAAAATAAAATAAAATAATAAAGAGGTAAATAAAGAAATAAATAAATAGGTATATAAAAAAGAGGTATATAATAAAAAAAAAGAGGTAAATAAAGAGGTATATAAAGAGGATATAAAAAGAGTATATAAGAGGTAAATGAAGAGGTATATAAAGAGGTATATAAAGAGGTAAATAAAATATATTTAAAGGTATATAAGAGTATAAGATATAAGAGGTATATAAAGAAGTAATAAAAAATAATAAAGAGGTATAAAAAAGAGTATATAAAAAAGTAAGAGTATATAAAGAGGTAAATAAAAGAGGTAAATAAAGAGGTAAATAAAAAGGTAATAAAAGAGGTAAATAAAATAAGGTAAATAAAGAGTGTAATAAGAAGATAAATAGGTATATAAAGAGGTATATAAAGAGGTATATAAATAAAGAATATTATTATATATAAAAGAGATATATAGAAAGAGGTAAAAATAAAGAGGTAATAAAGAGGTATATATAAGAGGTAAAATAAAAAAAATATAAAAGAGGTAAATAAAGATTTATATAAAGAGGTAAATAAAGAGAGTTTATATAAATATAAATAAAGATTTAGTCAATAAAGAGGTAGATAAAGAGGTAAATAAGAGGTAATTAAAGAGGTATATAAAGAGGTAAATAAAGAATATATAAAGAGGTATATAAAATAAATAGGTATATAAAGAGGTAAATTAAAGAGGTAAATAAAGATAAAATATAAAGAGGTATATAAAGAGGTTAAATAAAAGAATATAAATAAAGAGGTATATAAAATTATAAAGAGAATATATAAAGAGGTATATAAAGAGGTATATAAAATTATAAATAAAGAGGTAAGATAAAAAAAGAATATATAAAGAGGTATATAAAGAGGTAAAAATATAAAGAAATATATATGAAGAGGTATATAAAGAGGTAAATAAAAGAGGTATATAAAGAGGTAAATAAAGAGGTATATAAAGAGGTAATAATAAAGAATAAAGAGGTAATAAATAAAAAAAAGAGTATATAAAAGAGGTAAATAAAGAGGTAAATAAAAGGTAGATAAAAATAAAAAAGAAATTATATAAATAAAGAGGTATATAAATATTAATATAAAGAAAGTAATAAATAAAGAGGTATTATAAAATATAAATAAAGAGGTATATAAAGAGGTATAATAAAGAGGTATAAAAGAGGAAAATAAGATAAAATTATATAAAGAGGAAATATTTAAAAAGAGGTATTAAAAGAGGTATATAAAGAGGTAAATAAATAGGTATATAAAATTTATAAAGAGGTATATAAAGAAAATATAAATTAGGTAAATAAAGAGGTATAATAGTGAATGAAGGTATATAAAGAAGGTATAAATAAAATATAAGATATAAAGAGGTATATAAAGAGGTATAATAAATAGAAAAAAATATTTAAATAAGGTATATAAAGAGGTAAATAGATAGAGGTAATATAAAGAGGTATATAAAGAGGTAAATAAAGAGGTATATAAAATTTAATTAAGAGGTAAATAATAAAGGTTTAGTAAAGAAAAAATATATAAAGAGGTATATAAAGAGGTATAGAAAAAAAATATATAAAGAAAAATAAAGAGGTAAATTAAAGAGGTTAAAAATAAAGAGGTAGGTAATAAAGATATATATAAAAGAGGTAAATAAATAGAAAGGTATAAAAGAAAATAAAAGGTAAATAAAGAGGTATATAAAGAGGTATATAAAGAGGTATTAAAAGAGGTAAATAAAGAGGATTAAAGATAAAAAATAATAAAAGGTAAAGATATATAATAAAAAGGTATATAAAGAGGTAAAGAGGTTTTATGAAAGGTAAATAAAGAGGTATATAAAGAGGTATATAATAAAAAAAAAATAAAGATATATAAAAGAGTAGATAAAATAATAAGAGGTTAATAAAGATTAAAAGGTAAAGAGGTATATAAAGAGGTATATTAGAGGTATAAGATAATATAGAGGTATTTTATAATTAAGAATAAATATAAAGAGGTATATAAAAGGTAAATAAAGAGGTATATAAGAGGTATATAAAGAGGTAAATAAAGAGAGGTAATATAAAAGAGGTATTATTTAAAGAGGTAAATAAAAGGTAAATTAAGATATAATAAAGAGGTATATAAAAGAGGTAAATAAAGAGGTATATAAAGGTATATATAAAGGTATATTTATAATAAAGAGGTATATAATTTAAAGAAGTAAATAAAATAAAATATATTATTATAAAATTAAGGTGTAAATATAAAGAGGTATATAAAGAGGTAAATAAAGAAGATTATATAATAGGTAAATAAAATATAAAATAAATAAAAGGTATAAAAAGAGGTTATAAGAATATATTAATAAAAAAGAATTTTATAATAAAGAGGTATATAAAGAGGTAAATAAAGAAATTAAAGAGATAAATATAAAGATATATATTAAAGATTAAATAAAGAGGTATATAAAGAATTTTAAAGTAAATAAAGAGGTAAATAAAGAAAATTAAAAGAGGTAAAAAGAGTAAATAAAAAGGTATATAAAAGGGTATATAAAGAATAAATAAAGAGGTATAAAAGTAATAAAGAGGTAAATAAAGATAAATACAGCGGTAAATAAAGAGGTATAAAGAGGTATAAAAGAGCTATATAAAGAGGTAAATAAAGTATATATAAATAATTAAAATATAAAATAAAATTTTTATATAAGTAATATTATAAAGAGAAATTAAGAGGTATATAAAATTAAATATAAATTTAATATTAAAAGGTATATGAGAGGTATATATATTTAAAGAGGTATATAAAAATATTTAAATAAATAATAGAAGAATATAGGTATAAAGAGGTAATAAAGAGGTAAATAAAGAGGTATATAAAGATTGTAATAATAGGTATATAAGATTTATATAAAGAGGTAAATAAGAGGTATTAGAAGAGATATAAGAGGTAATAAGAGGTATAATAAGAGGTATATTAAAGAGGTATATAAAGAGTAAATAAAGAAATTATAAAAAAATATTAGAAGAAATAAAGAGGTATATAAGAGGTAAATAAAGAGGTAAATAAAGAGGTAATATGAAAGAGGAATAAAGAGGTTTTAATAAGATATTAAATTAATTATAAAATTTAGTAAAGAGGTATATAAAGATAAAAAAGATTTTAGAAAAAAATGAAGAGGTAAATAAAGAGGTATATGAAGAGGTAAATAAAGAGGTAAATACAGAGCTAAAAAATATTATCACCCACCAATTTGCAAGTTCCCCCCCTTAAAAAGATGAGAGGGGCCTGAAATTTCAAAGGTAAAACGTCAACTATGACAGAAAAATTGAGAATTTTTTTCAAGAAAATCACATTGTAGGATTATAATGAATTTATTTGCAAATTATGTGGAAAATAAGTTTTTTATTTTCTGCTCTTGCTGATCAAAAACAAATTTGTGTGCTGCTTGCCCAAATGGCTGTGCTGTGTAGGCCTAGGGTGGCAGTTCAGGAGGAGAGTCAAAGGCTTCTTCCGAAAATAGTTTTTGATTAGGCCTCGTCCAAATAATGTACTCTCTTGCGCGCGGTCTATCCTATAGCCTATGATCTGTTCATTTGAAAAGGAGCGCTAAAGATGAGAAGGAGGACTGGAGGTCAATTTTGATAGTTGATACTACTAAAATTGATTTGAATAAAAACAATATGTTTCTTGCCCATAGTGTTTTATCAGAGTTATTGACCAACAAAAGAAGCCAGATTCTCGTGACTTAAATTGTGGTTCTGAAACTTGAAGCAGCAGCCGTGGCAAAAATCAATTGGAAAGGGAAAATTTTGCTGGAAGTTGGAAAATTCGATTAGGCATAATTCATTTGAACCATCTTCATTTTAATTAGACTTTACTAACAAGAGGGTTTTTGTGTTGGAGTCTATTTTTTCCCTGTTTAAGAAATAAAGATGTACAGTGAGGGGAAAAAAGTATTTGATCCCCTGCTGATTTTGTACGTTTGCCCACTGACAAAGACATGATCAGTCTATAATTTTAATGGTAGGTTTATTTGAACAGTGAGAGACAGAATAACAACAAAATAATCCAGAAAAACGCAGTCAAACATTTTTTTAATTTGATTTGCATTTTAATGAGGAAATAAGTTTTTGGACCCCCTCTAAAATCAGAAGTTTCTGGCTCCCAGGTGTCTTTTATACAGGTAACGAGCTGAGATTTAGGAGCACACTCTTAAAGGGAGTGCTCCTAATCTCATTGTTACCTGTATAAAAGACACCTGACCACAGAAGCAGTCAATCAATCAGATTCCAAACTCTCCACCATGGCCAAGCCCAAAAAGGCTCCCCAAAGGATGTCGGGGGGACAAGATTGTGATCTACAAAAGGCTGGAAGGGGCTACAAGCCCATCGCCAAAGCAGCTTGGTGGAAGGTGACAACATTGGTGGGATTTTGCAAATGGAAGAAACACAAAATAACTGTCAATCTCCCTCGGCCTGGGGCTCCATGCAAGATCCACCTCGTGGATTTTCAATAATCATGAAACGGGGAGGAATCAGCCCAGAACTACACGGGAGGATCTGGGCAATGATCTCAAGGCAGCTGGGACCATAGTCACTAAGAAACAAATTTGGGAACACACACGCCCTGAAGGACTGAAATCCTGCAAACGCCCGCAAGGTCCCCCTGCTCAAGAAAGCACATATACAGGCCCGTCTGAAGTTTGCCAATGAACATCTGAATGATTCAGAGGAGAACTGGTGAAAGTGTTGTGGTCAGATGAGACCAAAATCGAGCTCTTTGGCATCAACTCAAACTCGCCGTGTTTGGAGGAGGGGGAATGCTGCCTAGACCCCAAGAACAAACCCTCCCCACCGTCAAACATGGAGGTGGAAACATTAGCTTTGGGGGTGTTTTTCTGCTAAGGGGGACAGGACAAATTCCCCCGCATCAAAGGGACGATGGACGGGGCCCGTACCATCAAATCTTGGTTGAGAACCTCCTCCCTCAGCCAGGGCATTGAAAATGGGTCGTGGATGGATATTCCAGCATGACAATGAAACCCAAAAACACACGGCCAAGGCAAAAAAGGGATTTGGCTCAAGAAGAAGCAGACTAAGGTCCTGGAGTGGCCTAGCCAGTCTCCAGACCTTAATCCCTAGAAAATCTGTGGAGGGAGCTGAAGGTTCGAGTTGCCAAACGTCACCTCGAAAATTTAATGACTTGGAGAAGATCTGCAAAGAGGAGTGGGACAAAATCCCTCCTGAGATGTGTGCAAACCTGGGGGCCAACTACAAGAAATGTCTGACCTCTGTGATTGCCAACAAGGTTTTGCCACCAAGTACTAAGTCAGGGTTTGTAGAGGGTCAAATACTTATTTCCCTCATTAAATGCAAATCTTTTTATAAAAATTTTGACATGCTTTTTTCTGGATTTTTTTGTTGTTATTCTGTCTCTCACTGTTAAAATAAACTTACCCTAAAATATAGACTGATCATGTCTTTGTCAGTGGGAAAATGTACAAAATCAGCAGGGGATCAAATACTTTTTTCCCTCACTGATACAGCCCTATATATATAGATCTCATAGTCTACCTCTTTCAGGTAATATATCCAATGCAGTATTAGCCTTATATTGAGCTAATTAATGATGGTTATGCATAATAAGCTTCTAACTTATAGCCTCTGTCTCTTGCGCAACGCGTAAGCACCTGGGCTCCGCTGGCCTCTCCTTCAAAACGCTCCTTAGCTCTTAGTCCCGTGCAGGAAAAGCTAGACTAGAATAGCTTGCTGGGTGTTATATTTTTGTAGCATTTCTTACACCGATAGACTATTCGATGAGGGACGGAAGCTTTTTTTTGCTTTATGTTAAATACAGCAGCCAATAGAACTCACTGGTAGTTTGAAAGATGGCGAACGCGCGATGGCGGCAGGCTATAGCAAGTTTTTTATATTCAGACCCATAACCATTCAATCTTGGTGAAGAGAAGTGAAATCCTTCTGCATCTAATTCTAGTCCTATATTATTCAAAGGACGCCATTAGAATGATGAAGATAAGGACAACAAAACGTATTCCATTTAACTGTTAAAGCGAGGAAGAAATGAAGCAAAAATAGATAGAGAGAGAGAGAGAGAGAGAGGAGGTAAGCTAATAACATCAGGAAATATGAACACGTCAGCCTACTAATTATACAAATAGGCCCTATAGTATTTCAAAATTAAAATCTAATTGGCTAGCCTATACCGCACGTGCTGCAACAGAATCGCATGTTCTCTCTTAGCTTTATCATGGTTTGAACATGTGCGTAATTCCAGTCCATATAATACAGTATAATACAATACAGTAATACAGTTTCACACTCAAACAGATTAGCCAAGAGAGCATCTAGCTAGTTAGTTAGTTAATTATTTTTTTTTAAAAAAATTTCATTTCACTTCACCAATTTCGACTATTTTGTGTATGTCCATTACATGAAATCCAAATAAAAATCCATTTAAATTACAGGTTGTAATGCAACAAAATAGGAAAAAAAAGCAAAGGGGGATGAATACTTTTGCAAGGCACTGCAGATGCTGTGTAGATCAACACAGCATCATATTAGTAAACCAGCTCTCCAACCCTGTTAACTATGGCAGCCTGTTTGGGACATACTATATTATCCTGTGAGTCATTGAATTCATACCACTGGTGAAACAATCAGTAAACATTAAGCCTACTGATGTCACTGTAGTGCATCGATGACGTCGTCCCCACAGTGACCGTACGTAGACCCCCCAACCAGAAACCATGGATTACAGGCAAAATCGGCCTGACAAAAGGGCAAAAGGGGGTGGGAGTTTCCGGGTTTTTCAAGGACCCCAGAGCTTTTTTAAAAATCCCCCCCCCCCTTGCCCTCCACAAACCCATCAAACGGCAAAGAGTCAATACGGGATTAAGATTGAACTACTAAACCCGGCCCCGAACTCGTGGGATGTGAAAGGGTTTTGAAAATTTATTACAGATTTAAAGGGGAAACCCACAGCCGCAAGCTCCCCATGACCCAAACCCAAACCCAGACAAGCAAATCACTTTTCTATGCTCGCTTTAAAGGGCAAGCAACACTGAACATACATCACTTTTCCCCCCGGCCGACGGTGTAATCACCTCCCCGTGCCGTGTGAGAAAGATTTTTTAAAAGCAGGAAAAACTTTTAAAAGGCCCGCGGGGCCAAACGGATTACCAGGACGGGGTACTCCGAGCATGTCCTTGCCCAATGGCAAGTGTCTTCCTGACTTTTTCCCCTTCTCCCTGTCTGGTCTGTAAAACCAACATTTTTCAAGAAAGACCCCCTAGCCCCTGGGGCCCGGAGAACCTAAGAAAACCTGCCAAAATGACTCCCCGCCCCGTAGCACTGACTTTCTTTAGCCAAAGTGCATTAAAAGGGGGGAAAGGGCCCAAAACTCCCCCCTTATCCCAGAAACCCTAGACCCACCCCAAAATTTGCATACCCCCCCAAAGATCCACAAAAGGGAAATTCTCTTTTGCCCCCACACTCCCCTTTTCCCACTTGGACAAGAGGAACACCTACGTAAAGGAATGCATTCTTGACAAAAGGGCTCAGCGTTCAAACCATATGCCCTCAAAGCTCATCACTAACAAAGGCCCGGGACTAAACACCTCCCACTGTAACGGGAATCCTGGACTCCTACGGGGCCCCCCCGGGTTTGGTTTAGGGGTTGGGTAAAAACCACATCGGGCCACGCTGTTTCCCAAACCCCGGGGGGCACCTCAGGGGGGTCCTCAGCCCCTTCCCTTTACTCCCTGTTAAACCCTTGCGGCATGGCCAAGAAACGAGCAACGCCATCATTAATTTTTGCCGACGAAAAAAACAGTGGAAGGACTGTTTCACCGACAAAAAAGGAGACCCCTATAGGGGGTCACCGAACCGACCATTGGCCCCAGGATAAAAAACCTCCCCCCTAAAAGTTGCCCCAGGTCTGTTTACCCGGCCCCGCCCGGGGGAAAAACCCATGGGGCGGCGCACAATTGGCCCCCCCGCGCCCAGGGAAAGGGGGGGGAAATGGCCGGCGGGGGATGAGCCAGTTGGAGGCAGGGCTTTTTGCAATCCCGGGGTTTGGGGGTTTTTCGTTTCCCCACGGGGGGCCAGTATAAAAAAATTTTAAAAAAAATAAAAATTGTATGCACTCACTAACTGTAATTTCGCTCTGGATAGAGCGTTGAAAATGACAAAAATGAAAAAGTAAAATGTAAATAAAGAAAAGGAAGAAAAAATTGGGGGACAAACAAAAAAAAAAGGGCTGCGGGTGGGTTAGTGGTTAAGAGCAGGGGCCAGAACCGAAAGGTCGGGTTTTAAAACCCCCAAAAGGCCGTAGTTGAAAAATCTGCGATACCCCTTTGGAAAAGCATTTAAAACCTATTCCCCCCCTTAAGTCCCCTTGGAAAAGAGCGTCTGCAAAAAATGACTACTTTTTTTTTAAAATTTAAATTTAAAAATTACCTCAACAAACCCGGGTCCCCCTGCACTTTGATTTGTCCCGGGTTTCCCCCCTGAAACAGGGGGAAAAATGTATTTAGCACCACCAAGGGTCAATTTCCCAAACTTAAAAGTTTGGAGGGGCCCTGCAATTTTCATCTTTGGGCCCCCAGGGTCAACTATGAAAAAAATTGAAAAATTTTTTTTTTCCAGAAAAAAACATTGTAGGTTTTTTTATAAATTTTTTATTTGCAAAAAATTGGGGGAAAAAAAGAAATTTTGGTTTCACCACAAAAAAGCAAGATTTCTGGCTCTCAAAACCTGTAACTTCTTCTTTAAAGGTTTCCTTGCCCTCCACTCGTTACCTGTTTTAAGGGCCCCTTTTTGAACTTGTTACGGGTATAAAAGAAACCTTTTCCACAACCCCAAACAGTCACACTCCAAACTCCACTAGGCAAACCAAAGGCTGTAAAAAAAGGACCCCAAAAACAAAATTGTAGCCCTTTGAAAAAAAGGCGGGGAAAGGGACTAAATTTTCTGCAATGGGTAAAAGCTTGGTTTGAAGAAATAAACCTGGGGGAGCAATTATTAAAAAATGGAAGACTTTCCAAGCCCCATTGAAAATCTCCCCGTTCGGGGGCCCCCCACGCAAGATTCCCCCCAAATGGGGTCAAAAGGGATCACAAAAAGGGGTTAAAGAAAAAACCCCAGAACCCCACGGGGGGAAACCTAGTGAATCCCTGCAGAGAGCTGGGCCCAAAAGGAACAAAGCCTACCTATTAACACACTACCCGCCAGGGACTAAAAACCCTTTGCAGGGGCCAAGACGTGTCCCCCGGGTTTAAAGCCAGTACATGTCCAGGCCCGCCCCGTATTTTTGCTAGATGCATTTGGATGATCCAGAAAGGATTGGGAGAATGTCAAAAGGTCAAAATAAACCAAAATTTATAATTTTGGGAAAAAAAACCCCAACTCGTGGTTTTTTGGAGGACAAAGAATGCTGATTTGCACCCAAAAAGAACCCATCCCTACTGTAAAGCTGGGGGGGGGAAACATCATGTTTTTGAGGCTGTTTTTCTGAAAAGGGGGACCGGGGAACACTGATCCATGAAAAGGGGAAAGGGAATAATGGGGCCAGTATCTGAGATTTTGATTAAAACCCCTTCCATCAGCAAGGGCATTGAAGATGAAAAACGTGGGGGGTCTTTTCACATAAAAATGACCCAAACCAAAAACCCGCCCGGGCAATAAAAGGATGGTTTGTAAAAAGCATTTCAGGTCCTGGAGGGGCTAGCCATTCTCCAAATCTCAACCCCATAAAAATTTTTGGGAGGGGGGTTGCCAGTCCGTGTTCCCCAGCGACACCCCCAAAAAATCACGGGTTCTAGAGGAGTCTGCAGGGAAAGGAATGGGCCAAAATCCCCGAAACACTTTGTGAAAACCTTGGGGAAAGACTTACAAAAAACGTTTGACCTGTGTCATTGAACAAGGGTATATAAAAAATTTAAAGGAAACTTTTTTTTATTGCCCAAATACTTTTTTTTCCCCCAAAATTTTTGCAAAAAAATTCAAAAAAAAATCTACAATGGGATTTTTTTTTTTTTTTTCCCATTTTTTTGTCATAGTTGACGTTTACCTAGGGAGGGAAAAAATTACAGGCCTCTCTCATTTTTTTAAAAGGGGGGAAACTTGCCAAAATTGGTGGTGATTTAAATATTTTTTTCCCCCACGGGATTACCCTTCTACTGTTATTTCACTTTGGACCTGAAACCGGTACCCCTGTTATAGCCCCCCTACGTTTTTTACTATAAGCTTTTTTTACTTATTTTTTTTTTAAAACTGCGTTTTTGGGGTTAATGTTGAAAGTAACATTTCACTGTAAAGGTCTACCCCCTTTTTGTATTCGGCGAATGGGGGCAAAAAAAATTGTATTTGATTTGTTTTGGATTTATTTCGGGGGGGGGCAGTCCCGTTTATAAAATGGGGGGGGGAAAATTTTTGGGGTTTTTTTAAATTGAGCTTCCCCCCCTTATTTCTATTAAAAGCATTTTGGGAAATGAATAATTAATATTCCTTCCCCCAATTCAAGGGAAACATCGATAGATTTGGGGCCAAATTTAAAAAACCCTTAATTTTCCCTAACCTCTGATTTTGGCAAACCCCCTAGCCAAAAAATGAAAGTTTGAAACGTAGGACCACACAGGTAAGAGAAAACTTTGAGTTTACAGACAGTGACACGGGACAGAAAAGGACTTTCCCATACCGCCTTGCACACTTTTCCCGGGTTCTAGTTTTAGGGTTAAATCTTTTTCCAACAGTTGCAAACAAAAAGTTTCTTTTGGGAAAAAATTCCCAGTTTTTTTTACCCCCCATTTCGTTTGCTTCTTTTTTAAGAAACTTTTTCAACGAATCAGGGGAAAGAAAAACCCCCCCTAAATTCACGAGAAAAAAACCGTTCACTTTCATAGCAGCCCCTTTGTATTCCTTCTCGCATATTGCACTCCCCTCCTTAAACCTTTCCCTTCGTTTGGGGGACTTA
The DNA here is from genome assembly GCA_036851935.1 of Coregonus suidteri. NCBI lineage: Eukaryota > Metazoa > Chordata > Actinopteri > Salmoniformes > Salmonidae > Coregonus > Coregonus suidteri. The sequence goes on along the minus strand of JAGTTL010000247.1, from coordinate 58,566 downwards.
AAGCCAACAAATCAGCTGATGTGCCCAGGCAAAAAAAAAACCTTTCCAAGCCAAACCATGTCAAAAACCAGCTACCACAGCTTACACGTTGTCCCCATATTAGTTAAAGAAACGTCAAAAGTAAAGAGCTAATATAACTAACGGGGTTAGTAAACCCGCTAAAAATCATCCCAGAAAACGTTACAGTGTACAGTCAGAAAGCATTAAAAACCGGCGGGCCCCGGTGGCAATAAATAATTTACCGGTTTGGGGAAGATTTCCCCAGTGTTGGGGTTGGATAGTCATGGGCCAAGCTAGCAAACCAAACCTCTGTTTTGAGCAGGGTTTTTTCAGTGGGCCCTAAACTAGCAGCGGCATTTGCTAGCGAAGTAATTTGAAACGGGAATTTTGAAAAAAGAGACAATCTCTCTCTTTTAAAATTTAAATTTTGTTAAAAAACTTTTTCAAACTTTTGTCTTTCTCTCTCTTGAGTCAACTCCCCACCACATGTTATGCACGGGGCTTTGCAAAGCTAGCTGAAATTTATTTTTTTCAGTACTGTTCATCCTTTGTTTTGGGGGGAAACAACATGTCATTTTCATGTGCAAAAAGCTCTAAAGGGTTTGGGGGAAAACGTCCCCCGGGGAAAGTTGCATAATTACTGTGTAAGTTTTAATGGAAGGGGGTGAAACCAAAAGCCTCCTGGGTTTTTGTTTTAAAAGGCCAATGTCCCCAAAGAGGGGGGCCGGAAGCTAGCTGTCCTCCGGCCACACCATGGTGTTTAACCCTACGAGTGCGGGTTGAGGCTACTTTTGACCTTCTTTGAAAACGGGGTTTTTTAAATAAAACCTATTTGGTGATATGTTTAAATATTTAGAATAGTTTTAACCTACAAAGGGAAAACCTTTTTCAATTTTTTACCTTTTTTTATTTTTATGAAATTTCACTGAGGAGGATGGCCCCTCCCCTTTCTCCCTAACAGCCTCCACTGGGGGTAGTACAGCAGGTGGAACAGAAAACATTAGGATATAGTCACTACTGCAAAAAATAACATCTCTATCTGAGGGGAACATTAAAACAGGAAGTGTCAGACAGACGGCAGTGTTTTTGGGTGGTCAGGGGTCAACGCGTGATTTAGATGGGGCTCACAAACCCTCCATTCGACCCAGGACACAACCACACACACACCCACACACAGGAAGCTCTAAGATAGGGTGTTTCATTTCCTCTCCTGTTTTTTTTTTAGTTTTTCATTCTAGCTCTGTCTGTGTATCTAGGACACTAAATAAGGTTTTCCCCAAAAACCCCCAGCACAGTTTGGTTTACTTTTTGTTAGAGGGGCAGGGAGGGGGAAACTTCATGTGACTGTGGGAAAAACTGCTTTTTTTAAACAAAAGTAGAGAAGAGAAGAAAAGAAAGAAAACGTTTTTTTTAGGGAAAAACCCTTTTTTCCCGGGAGCAGGGGCGAGGGGGGTTGTAACAAATCTGTTTTGACCTAAAAATAGAGATTTACTGTAAAACCCCCTTTTCTGTCCCCTTTTAAAGGAAACACACACACCAAAACATTAACATCACCGGCCCTATACCCCCAAGCATTAAAAATACCCCGGCCCCTATACACCCAAAAAGACATTAACAACCCCCGTCCTATACACACCAAGACTTTAAACCCATAAAACCGCCCTTTAACACCCCAAACCCCTTAAAAACATACCCCGGCCCCATACACCCCAAGACTTTTACAAAAACCGGCCCCTATCCACCCCAAAGCCCATTAACATACCCCGGCCCTTACACCCCAAAGACATTAACCTAACCGGTCCTATACACCCAAGACATTAACATACCCGGGCCCAAACCACCCCAAAGACTTTAACTAAAACCGGTCCAATACACCCCAAGCCAAAACATCCCGGGTCCTATACACCCCAAAGGGACATTAACATACACCGGCCCTATACACCCCAAACACTTTAACTTTACCCGAGCCCCTATACACACCAAACATTAACCACACCATTCCTATACAAACCGCCCATTAACATAACCCGGCCCCTATACACCCCCAAAGACATTAACATAACCGGGCCCCTATACACCCCAACACATTAACTCACCGGCCTAACACCCCAAACCACATTTAACATACACCGTTTCCTATACACCCCAAAGAATTAACATACACCGGGTCCATACCCCCAAAAGGACATTAACATACACCGGTTATAAAACACCACACATTAACATACCCCGGGTTCATACACCCCAAGACTTTAAAACATACACCGGTCCTATACCACCAACTTTAACATACACCGGCCCTTTAACACCCAACACTTTAAAACAACCCCCGGGTCCTAAAACACCCCAAAAAAAATTAACATACACCGGTCCATACACCCCCAAAACATTAAATCCCCGGGCCCCTATACACACCCACATTAACATCCCACCCCCCCCTTTAAAACCCCCCCAAAAAAAAACTTTAAAAAACAAACACCGGCCTATACACCCCGGGGACTTTAACATACCCCGGGGGTCCTATCCCACACCAAGACTTTAAATTTACCCGGTCCTAACACACCAACACATCTCTGCCCACCATACACACGTATAAAACCCACACACCCCCAAAACACACACACCACCCCCTACAAAAAAACCCTTGTAGTTTTTGCCCTTACAGTGTCCCCCAGGGGGTTTTCGGGGAAGTTTTAAAGGGGAAGAGACGGTTTGATTGACATTTTGGGGTCTGTGTGTGTGGCTGGCTTCTGCACACACACAACACACCACACACTGTGGTTTGTTTTCCAAAAACCATGTTTTGTGCCCCAGTAAAAACAGTCTCTCAGGGTCTGCTCATGCCACCCCGCAAACCCTGTCCTCTCCTTTCAGAACTAATGAACATTGGGGGGCCACATCCCTTTAAATCTTCACCACCATTACATCCCCTGTATACCAAAAGGGAAAACCAAAAATCACTAACACGGGAACACTAGAATAACGGGAAACTGTAGAACCTCAGAACAAAAAAAACAAATTAGAAAAAAAAAAGGGGGTTTTTGGTCCCCGGTTTCAAACACGTCTGTCTGCACACTGCACGTCAAATCCCCACTGAAAGGGACTTCCCCTTTGTCCACCCTTTTAAAAAGGGAATAACCCCAGAAAACCTTGAAGGAAATATACTTTTCCCACAGCTACTATATCTTAAAAGGTATGTTTTAGGAGTAAAAAGCCTTTTTCTTTTGCTGCTCTCTGAGGGCCCCGTGTTTTTCCCCTCCCAAAAATGTGACCCCCCAACACTGGCAAACACAAAACATGAAACAAAAGGGCACAAAACACAAAACCTACAAACGTTTTGAACACAAAAAACACCCCTGCATTTTACATTAATCCATAAAAATGCCCTTTTTTTCTGCTTTTTTTTCCATAAAAAGGAAAAAAATTTTAAAAGTTTTTGATCCTTTTTTTACTCCCATTCCCCCCCCAGCCCCCCCCCCCCAGAGTCTGTCCCCCTGCCAACCCCCCCAAATTTTCCCATCCCCCAGCTCCCCCCCGGGAGTCGGGCCTGCGCCCCCCCCCCAAAATGACACCCTATTTCCCTTATTTGTACTACTTTTGATCGGGGCAAATAGGGGCTATGTAGGGCTTTGGGGCCCTAGAGGGGCCCCATGGTCTGTGATATACGGGGATATAAAAGCACCCCACAGGGGTTTTAAACAGTGGGGGGAAAGGGGGGGGGCCCCTGGTCAAAAGTTTTGCCTATTTTTTAGGGAAAAAGGGTTTCTGGCCAGGCATCTCTATCCTGGGAGAGGAAGAGGAGGGGAGGGGAGAGGAGGGAAGGAAAAGGAGAGGGGGAGGAGAGGAGAAAAGAGGAAGGGGGGAGGGGGAAAAGGAAAGGGAAGGCGAGGAGATAGGAGAGGAGAGGAGGGGAGGGAAGAGGGGGGGGAGGGAGAGGAGGGGAAGGGAGAGGAGAAGGGAGAGGGGGAAGGGGGAGAGGGGGAAAGGGAAGGAGGGAAGGAGAGGAGGGGAGAGGAGGGGAAAGGGGAAGGAGAGGAGAGGAAGGAGAGGAGAGGAAGGAGAGGAGAGGGGGGAGGGAGAAGGGAGAGGAAGGAAAAGGAAGGAGAGGAGGGAGAGGAGAGGAGAGGAGGGGAGAGGAGGGGGAGAGGAAAAGGAGAGGACAAAGGGGGGGCCCATCCCCTACATGGGTGCCTATTTTTGGGGCATAGCCCAAGGCCTTTTGGGGTTTGCAACTTCCTCTCGGTGGTGGGGGCTGTAGCGGGGGGCTGTGGGGTTGTGTTGTGTGGGGTTGTGTGTTGTTGGGTGTGTGTGGGTGGTTGCGTGGGGTGAAAACCGCGTGCCCTTGGGGGCTTTTAGCTGTTTCCTCGGGCACACCAGACTGAAAAGGGAGGACGCCCTCTTTTCCGTTACAAAAAGAACGAGGGAAGAGGAGGGGGAAAGGGGAGAGGAAAAGGAGAGGAAAAGGGAGAGGAGGGGAAAGGGGAAGGGGAGGAGAGAGAAGGGGGAGAGAGAAAAAGGAGAGAGAGAGGGAAAGAGGGAGGAGGAGGAGAGGGGGGAAGAGAAGAGGAGAGGAGAGAGAAAAGGAGAGAGAGAGAGAAGAGAGAGAGAGAGGGAGGGGAGAGGAGGGGAGAGGAAGAGAGAGAAAAGGAAGAGAGGAAAAGAAAAGGAGAGGGGAGAGAGAGAGGAGAGAGGAGAGGGGATGAAAAAGGAGAGGAGAGAAGAGAAGAGAGGGGAAGAAGAAGAGAGAGGAGAGGAGAGAGAGAGAGAGAAAAGGAGAAGAGGAGAAGGAGAGAGAGGGAGAGGAGGGGAGGGGAAGGGGAGTAGAGGAGAGGAGAGAGAGAGAGAAAATGAGAGAGGGAGAGAGAGATGGGGGAAGGAGAAAGAGAGAGAGGAGAGGAGAGGACAAAAAGGGGAGAAAAAGGGGGAGAGAGAAAAGAACAGGGAGAGAGGGAGAGAGAGAGGAGAAGAGGGGAAGAGGGGAGAGGAGGGGAAAGAGGAAGGGGGGAGAGGAGAGGAGAGGAGGGGAAAGGGGAGGGGCAGAAAAGGGGAGGGGAGAAAAGGGGAGGGGAAAAGGGGGGAGGGGAGGGAGGGGAGGGGAGGGGAAGGAGGGGAGGGGAAGAGAGAGAAGAGGGGAAGAGAGAAGAGGGAGAGGAGAGAGAAGGAAGGAGAGAGGAGAGAGAGAGAGAGAGGAGAGAGAAAAAGGGGAGGGGAGAGGAGAGAGAGAGGGGAGAGAGAGAAAGAGAGAGGAGAGAGGGGGAGAGAGAGGGAGGGGAAAGGGAAGGGAGAGGAAGGAGAGGAGGGAGAGGAGAGGAGAGAGAGGAGAGAGAGAGGAGAGAGAGGAAAGGGGAGAGGGGGGAGGGAGGGGAAAGGGAGAAGGGAGAGGAAAGAGAGGAGGGGAGAGGAGAGGAGAGGAGAGGGGGAGGGGGGAGGGAGGGAGAGGAGAGGAGATGAAGGAGAGGAGGGGAGGGGGGGAGGGAGGGGAAGGGAGGGGGAGGAGGGAAGGAGGGGAGAGGAGAGGAGACTAGCGGGGAAGAAGCGGGGTGCTAAAACAGAGCGGGGAAGGTGGCTTCAAAATTTTAAAAGGGTCGTTGCTACAGGAGTTTACCATCTCCCACTCTGCCACAGGGCCCCACATCCCCATCGTGGGGTTTTTTTGGCGTGTGGTGGGTTTGTGTGTTTGTGTGTGTGGGGGGTGTGTGTGTGTGGGGTTGTGTGTGTTTTGGGTATCCCCCCGCCTTCTCCCTATCTTTTCTTCTGCCTCAATCTAACCTGGGAAATAAAACCAAACCCCTCTAGGGGAAAAAAAATCAGTTTACCCGTTAGATTTTTCACAATAAACAGTGGGGAAAAACCAGGTCTGGGGCCAAGTAAATCAATAAATACTCACAATAAATGGGTTTGATCATTTCTACGGGTCCCTCCCACACCATATTACTGTGAGATTTTTTGAGAATGCCCCTCTGAGAGAGCATCCCCCCTTTATCAAAGCAGGACAGCGGGGGAGGGGGACAGACAGGGGAAGGGACAGAAAAGGGACCCGGTGAGCTCTTTTTGAAGAGAGACAGACAGGAAAGGGGGGAGCCCCGGGGAACCCCTGTTGAGGAGGAGACAGCGGGAAAGGGGAGGGGACAGAGACCCCCGGTTTAGGAGAGGGGCGGGACAGGCAAGGAGGGAGCCAGAGACCCCTGTTGGGAAAAGAGACAGACGGGCCCAGGGGGGAAACAGGGATCCCTTTTGGGGGAGAGAGAAAAGACAGGAAAAGGGGGGAGACGGGGCCCCCCTGTGAGAAGAAGAGGACGGGCAAGGAGGGAGACAGGGCCCCTTTTGGGGAAAAGACAGACAGGAAGGAGGGGGGACAAAAACCCGGTTGAGGAGAGAGACAGACAGGCAAGGAGGGAGACGGGTTTCCCCCCCTTTTTAGGAAAAGAGACAAAACAGGCAAGGGGGGAGACAAAAAGCCCCTGTTGAGGAGGGGAGACAGAAAGGAAAGGAGGGAACGGGGTTCCCTTTTTGAGGAGAGAGACAGACGGGCAAGGAGGGGAGACGGGAAAGCCCTGTTGAGGAAGAGACAGAAAGGAAAAGGGGGGAAGAAAAAGGGATCCCTTTGAGGAGAGAAAACCGGACAGGCAAGGGGGGAGACGGGGATCCCTGTTGGGGAGAGAGGCAAAACAGGCAAGGAGGGAGACAGGGACCCCGGGTTGAGGGAAAACAGACACAAGGAGGGGACGAGACCCCTTGTTAAAAGGAGAGGGGCCAGACAGGCAAGGAGGGAGACAAAAAAGGCCCTGTTGGGGAGAGACAGACGGGGCAAGGAGGGAGACGGGGACCCTTTTGAGGAGAGAGACAGACGGAAGGAGGGAAAACGAAACCCCTTTTTTGGGGAGAGATACAGACAGGCAAGGGGGGGAGACAGAGACCCCCTGTTGAGGAGGAAAAGGACAGTCAGGGCAAGGGGGGAAGACAGGGATCCGTTGAGGAAGAGCCCGACAGGCAAGGAGGGAGACAAAAAGCCCTTTTTGGGGAAAGGGGAAAACAGCCCGGGAAAGGAGGGAGAAAGGGATCCTGTTAAAGGAGAAGACAGAAGGCAAGGAGGGAGAAGGGACCCCCTGGAGGGAGAAAACAGCCCAGGAAAGGAGGGAGAAAGGACCCCTTTTGGAGGAAGAAAACAGACAGGCAAGGGGGAGAAAAAACCCCTTTTGGGGGAAGGGGAAGACAGGCAAGGGGGGGACAGAAAGCCCGTTGGGGAAGAGAGACAGACAGGCAAGGAGGGGGGGACAGGGGGCCTGGGGGGTGACAGAGGATTTTTCCTGTAGACAACAAAACCCTTGATCCTCCTGCCTCTCCCACCCACCATCCTTTTTCCAAAACCTCCTGGTTCAAAAGTGATTTTGACCCTCCGCTACCCTGCTTAAAACTTCCTCCCAAGGTTTGTGGTTTGTGTTTTCCCGCCTGTCACCCCAACAAACGTCCTCCATAAAAAAACAGAAACGGTGCTAAGCCCCCAAAAACCCACACAAACACACACACACACACAAAACCAAACGTTCACACACACACACACACAACGTGCCAACACAGTCTAAAACAGTAAGGGTGCTAAGACCCAAGGGGGAAATGAGAATACAGATGCATTATTTATCCGTCTCTCTCTTTATTTTTCCTGAATCTCATCCTGAAAACCTCTAGGGTTATGTTCTGAATCCATCTGAAAAAACTCTAGGGGAATTTTTCTAAATCTCATTTTGAAAAATTTTGGGTATGTTCTAAATCTCATCCTGATAACCCCTATGGATTTTTAAAAATCTCATCCTGAAAACTTATATGGTATTTCTAAATTCATCCTGTAAAAAATTAGGTTGTTCTGAATCTCACCCTGAAACTCTATGGCTGTTTTTGAAATTTTAACTTCATCCTGAAAACTATATGGTATGTTCTGAATCTAAATCCTGAAAAACTATATGGTATTTTTCTAAATCTTTTTTTCCTTTTGGTTTTAACTAAAATTTGGGTATTTTTCTGAATCTCCCTGTTTAACTCTATGGTATTTCTTTGATCTCGGGGGCCGGTACCCCTATTTAAAATGTTCTGAATCTCATCCTGTAACTCTATGGTTTTTTTGGGTTTCTGAATCCACCTGATAACTCGGATGCCTTTCCCCCCTAAAAATTTTCGCCTGAACCCCCTTAAAATTTGGCTGTTCTGAATCCCGCATCCTAAATTACCTTTTTATGAATGTTCTAAATCTCATCCTAAAAAAAATCTGTCTCCCCATTTCAGCACTTTCCCCCCCCCCACCCCCTGGGGCGGTTTAAAATAGCTTTTTTGTTGGCCCGAATTGCAAATATCTGACTTTTTTTAAAAAAGGGGTTGAAAGAAAATTTTCCCTAAAGGGTTTCCCAGGGTTTTTTTTTCCTTCCCAAAATGGGTTTTAAAAAAAACAATGTTTGAATGGGGTTTGTTGAAATAATGAAACATGAACTCTTCATTTATCCATTCCAAAATTTAAAAATATGAGTTGATTTTACAGAAATTTGGGGTGGTGGGGAGGGATCACTCTAGGTTTTTTTTCCCCCATTTCAGAGCGTGTTGTGTATCCGCTGCCCTCATTGGGCGGGTATCTGGTTTTTCCTCTGCCCTTTCCCCCAAGCAACCAGGGAATTTGGGGTTTAAGCCTCTCTCTCTCTCTCTGATGAAATCAAACTCGAAAAAAACAGGAGGTGGTAAAACAAGTTTTCCACCACACACACACAACAGGCGGGACCTCCCGGACCACACCCTCCACTCTCCCTTCCAATCAGCCACAGAGGAAAGTGTCAACAGTAAAAAGACAAGCCGTGCGGGGAAAAACCCAAAAAAACCCTTTCCCAACCCCTGTCACAGTCTGTCTGTTCTCACTCACTCACAAAACCAAAACCCCCAAAACACACCACACACACCCACACCACACACCCACACACACACACACACACACACACACACCACACAACACCATAAAAACACACACACCACACACACACCCCAAAACACACCCCAACCCACCCCACACCCCCAAAAACACCACACACCATAACACACACAACACAAAAAAACCCATAACACCAAACACACACACCCCACACACACACACACCACACAAACAAACAAAACCAAATAACACCCCAACCCCACAAACACCATAAAAACACAAAACCCCCTAAAAAAACACACAAAACCCCCAAAAACACACCACCACACACACCCCAACACACACCAAACACACACCATAAACACACAACACACAACACACCTTTCAAAACACACACACCATAAAACCACACACACAAAACACACACACCAAAACACACACCCCCAACACACAAAAACACCTTTAACACACACACACACACACACCCCAAAACACACAACACACAAAACACAAAAACCTTTAACACACACACACACACACACCATATCAACACAACAAACACAAAACACACACACCCCATAAAAACCCCACCACCCTAACACAAAACACACCATAACACAAACACACACACCACCCCCACCTTTTCCCAAAACCACACACACCACCCAACCATAACCCCACCCACACACACCCCCATATCACCACACCCCCAATAACCCCCCCACACACACACAAACCACCTTTAACACAAACACCCCCCCCACACACACACCATAAAACACACAAAACCCACACCATAACACCCAAAACCACACACCCCCAATCACCACACCCCACACACCCCCCAAAAAACCAAACCCCAAAACACACACACACAAACAACCAAAAACACACACAACACACCACACACACACCACCATAACACACACCATAACACAAAACACACCGTAAACAAAACCCCCATAACACACACACAACACACACCATAACACACAAAACCAAAACACAACAGGGTGGGGTTTGGGGTCTTAACCCTACCCAAGGTGCCTTACTTTAGACCACAAGGGAAAAACTACAAAAGAAGATTGAGAGCCCCAAACCCAAAGAGGTCCTAAAAAAAAGGGAGGAGGGGGGGAAAGGGGACCTTCCCGGGTAGCCTCTTCAACCCGGGAAAGGGACAAAAAACCCGGGATGACACCCCAGATACCAGAACAGGATAAAATCAATGACTTTTAAAATAGATTTTATTCCATTTTGGGGACAAGAGGGGAGAAAAAATCTCGGTTAATTTCGAATCAAGGGCGAGACATCTTTTTGGGGGGGAAAGTAAAGTGTGAAAAAAAACCCCGAAATAACTTTTAAGGGGGATAAATTTCTTTTATGCCCAAAAAAACAAAAATTCTCCTCTCAAACTGTTGAACATAAAGTTGAGGGCACCACCCCCACATGCCCACACACAACGAAAGGGCTTTCCCCGTGTGCAGCTGTTTACTTCTAGAAAAACGTCAAATTGCCCCCAGCAAACAGCCCGTTTAAAAAACCAAAGGGTTCATGTGATGCAGCCAGCCCAAAGGCAAAAAAAAAAAAAGCAGGGGTTTATAACGCTGTAGAAAGAAATTAATTAAATGCTATAGAAAACACGGGATTAAAAATGCGTAGAAATCACGGGATTAAAAATTTTTTGAAACCCAAAGAATTTAATGCTATAAAAACACGGTTTATAATCCCTGGAAAAAAGCTTTAAAAATTAAAAATTGCTATAGAAAACACGGTTTTAAAATTTCCCGTAAAAAGAAAGAATTATAATGCTATAAAAACCGGGATTTTTAATGCGTAAAAATCACGGAATTATAATGTTGTAAAAAGCATGGTTTTATAATCTGTAAAAAACCCTGGGAATTATAAGGGTTGTAAAAAGCATGGATTAAAAAAGGGTTTAAAAGAAACTGGTTTATAAATGTGAGAAAGCCCCTGGTTTAAAAATTTTGTGGGAAAACGGTTTTATAATTTGTAGAAAGCATGGATTAAAATTTTTTAGAAAGCACGGGTTTTAAAATGCTGGGGGAAAGCACTGGATTATAAGGTAGAAAGCCCCTAAAATTATAATTTTTTAAGAAAGCAGGGTTATAATGTTTTGGGAAAGCACGGGTTTAAAATGCTGTAGAAAGCACTGGTTTAAATAATTTTTGTGAAAACCCGGATTTTAATTTTGGGAGAAAGCCGGGTTTTATAATGTTGTAAAAGCCCTGGATTAAAAGGCTGTAAAAGCACGGGAATTTAATTTGGGAATGCATTTGAATTATAATGCTTTTAAAAGCACTGGATTAAAACGGGTAAAAAACACTGGTTTAAAAGCTTTAAAAAGAAAGGGATTTTTAATTTTAGAAGCATGTGAAAATGTTGTAGAAAAAACTGGATTATAATGTTTGTAGAAAGCCGGTTTTAAAATGCTTTAAAAGAAACGGATTAAATGCTGTAAAAAGGGCACTAAATTTTTAATGTAAAAAGCACTGAATGATATGCTGTGAAAGCCCCTGGATTAAAATGCTGAGAAAACACTGGATTAAAATGTTTTAGAAAGCACGGATTAAAATTTCGTAGAAAGCACTGACGAGGGTTTACTGTTGTCTGAAAGTTCGGGAAATTGCTACCAGTAGAAAATTAATTTTTTCCTTCCATAGTGCGGGGTTTATGTAAACCGGAAAAATTTTTGCAAAATGTTTATTTTACCCATATGATGAGCTAGCCTGGTTTAAATAGATTTAAAGCCTATTTCTCTCTCTCTCTCTCTCTCTCTCTCTTTTCCCCTTCTCTCTCTCTCCCCTCCTCCTCCCCCCTCTCTCTCTCCTCTCCTCCTCTCTCTTCTCTCTCCTCTCCTCTCTCTCCCTCCTCTCTTCTCTCTCTCTCTCTTCCTCTCTCTCTCTCTCTCTCTCTCTCCCTCTCTCTCTTCTCTCTCCCTCTCTCTCCCTCTCTCCTCTCTCTCTCTCCTCTCTCTCTTTCCCCCCTCTCTTCCCCTTCTCCCCTCTCCTGGGCCTCTTCTCTCTTCTCTCTCTCTCTCCCCTTCTCTCTCCCTCCTTTTCTCCTTCTCTTCTTCTTCTCTCCCTTTTCTCTCTCTCCCCTCCCCTCCCCACCCTTCTCTCCCCTCCCCCCTTCTCTCTTTTCTCTCTCCTCTCTCCCCAACCCTCTCTCTCCCCCCTCTCTCTCTCTCCCCCCTTCCTCTCTCTCTCTCTCTTCTCTTCTCTCCTTCTCTCTCTCTCTCCCCTCTCTCTCTCTCCCTCGCTCTCTCTCGCCCCTCGCCCTCCCTCGCCCCTCCCTCTCCCTCTCTCTCTCTCCCTCGCCCCTCTCTCTCTCTCTTCTCTCTCCCTCTCTCTCTCTCTCTCTTCTGTCTCCCCCTTCTCTCTCCCCCTTTTCTCTCTCGCTTCCCATCTCCCTCTTCTCTCTTTTCTCTCTCTCTCTCTCTCTTTTTAATCTCTCTCTCTTTTCTTTTCTCTCTCTCCCCCTCCCTTTTCTCTCTCCCCTCTTCTCCCCTCTCCTCTCTTTTTCTCTCTCCCCTCTTTTCCCCCCCTCTCTCTTTTCTCTCCCCCCTCTTTTCCTCTCCCCCTCTCCTCTCCCTTCTTCTCTTTCCCTCTCTTTTCTCCCCTCATAACTCTCTCTCTCTCTCCCCCTTTTCTCTCTCTCGCTTTTCCCCTCTTTTCCTTTTCCTCTTTTCTCTCTCTCTCCCTCCTCCCTCTCATCTCCTCTCTTTTCGCTCTCTCTTCCCCCGCTCTCTCGCTCCTTTTCTCTCTCTCTCTCTTTTTACCACACACACAGCTTTTTGCCGGTAAAATTTGTTTTAATTTGGTAGCTCTTCATTGGGTATAAATCAAGGGGGAAGAGCACATTTAACGGTTTCCCAGGCTAAACTCCCGGTGTTTTTCCCAAAAAGAGTTTTACTGTTTCGGGCCCTACTGTTCCGGGTTTGCCTGAGGCCCACACTTTTTTAGTTCCCAAGCCTTTCATCTTGAAGTTTATAAAGTTTTATTGTAGGGTTTTTAAACCTTTCAAGACCAAAAAACACCCCGGGAAAATTTCCTAAAAATTTTGACCCTTGGGCTTTGGGATGGATAAAATTTGTGGCATTGGGGTTATTACCATTTTTATTACTATGATAAAGGTCAATTAATTTAAAAAAGGGTGTCTAATGAAAAAAGGGGGTTTTTCCAAAAACTGAAAATTTATAAACTTTAAAAATTCGTTTTAAACCAAATGTTTTTTTCCCAAAAACTCTAGGGATATGGTAAAGGGAATTAAAACTTTTAAAATGGGGGTCCTTGTACTCACCCTTTTTTAGAGCACGGCGTTGTAACCCCCAAGGTAGGGGTTTTTGGGCCCGGGGGGGCCCACCCTAAACAAAATGATGCACGCAGACGGTAAGTCCTTTGGAAAAAAAGGTCCCCAAAGGGCATTGAATTTTTATTAATATTAAAATTTAAATCCCTTTTGGGTTTCCTTAACGCAAAAAAAAAACCTGTGAAATATGTTTGAGTTTTATTTAGAAAAAAACATTCTTTCCCGTTTTTAAAGAGAGGGAAAAAAAAAGTTTCCTCACAAACGTTTAGCCTGATTTTTTCCAGAGGCTGGCTACCGGGTTTCCCTGTCTTTGGAGGCTCTAACTGGACTCATCCTTTAAACTTTCCTCCGGCCCTACAGTGGGGCACCCCAAGAAAAAACTTTAAACAAAAAGGTCAAGCCTTTGTAAAATCCCCAAAAAAAGGAAAGGGTTAAAGTGATAGGGTTTTACTCCTTTCCATGCAATTTTTCCGAGACTTTTTTTCCCGCTGTACCCTACGTCGGTTTACTGACACAAATACATGCTATGTTTTCCTAGAAACAAACTATCTTTTTGACAGCAATCAATTTAAACAGGCCTAGGCTTTTTTGTCACAGGCTATAGGGAAAAATAGGTTCCTGGGGGGTAAGCTTGGGAAACCCCCTAAAAAGGGGTTTTGTGATAAATAAGAGGGAAAAATGTAAATAAGGAAAAATAAAACCATTGGGTTTACAAAAAAAACAAAGGGGAAGGGAATTACATTTTAAATGAACACCCAAAACACAAATCATTAGCCCAAAGCCCGCCCTAAAAAAAAATCCAAACATAATCCACTCAAAAGAAAAAAGGTTAATTGACGAAAGAACGTGTTGGTTTTTAAATTTAGCCTACAAAATTTCCAACAAGCTTTTTTGTTTGGGAATGAGCCTCTAGGGGAAAGCAAAAACCCGTTCCCTTTTCTATCAAAAACCCCCCCAGCAAACACCAATCATTTAAACAACCCCCCTTGAGATTCCCAAAACACAATAGATTGTTCCAAAAACCCCCCACTACACTAAAACTTTGTGAAATTAAAATCTCGGGAAAATTTATTGGGTATTTTGGGGGGCTATTTTAGGTGGGGAACGTTTTTTTCCTTTTTTAAATCGTGGGTTTTTGTGGGGAAAAAGGTAAGGAAACAGCACCCCCGCCCTTCCCAAGAACGAACCGGCCCCCGGGGTGACCCCCCGGGGCGTTAGGTCCCTTCCCAAAAAACAACCCCCGCGGGGTTTTTCTGCGCACGTCCGAAAACCCCCCCGTGACATTTCCCAACGTTGGAAAAAAACACAGGGGAAATTTTTCAACTGTGACTAAATGCCCGTTAAAATAACGGGATTTGTTGGAGGTTTAAAATTTAACAATTTTTTGTTTTGGTTAAAAAAAAAATATGCGGGACAAACCCAAATGAGGTTTCAACCCACCCCAAATTAAATCGGGAGGACGTTCTACAAAAAAAAATTGGGAAAGACATTTTTCCCCTTTCCCTTTTTTCCGAAGGTTTTAGGGGGAAAATATAAGTCTTTTATAAGGGCTCCATTTTGCTGAAGCAAAGGGGTTTAAAAGTAATGTTTAAAAAAGGAAACAAAAACACTTTGTGAAAAAACGGGAAATTGTAGGGCGACAAAACCCAAGGGGGGTCTCGCCCAAAGGAAAAACGACCTTTCCACCGGTAACTATTTGTGGAAAGAAAACCCCGCCAGAAACATCCCCCCCGCCAAACGTTTTATATCCTTTTTGCGGGGGTGAATTTTTACCCTTTCCCAATTTTGGGAGTGAAAAACTCGCAGAAAAGTCCTCCTCTGCCTTTCCAAACTTTTTTTCCCCCACCACGCGTAACAACTTTCCCCAAATGAGAAAAGGGCTATCGTGGTCCCGGTTCCCAACAAGGGGCGATTTCGATTCCCACCATTTCAAAAGTTATTTTGTTTTCCCCCTTTAAAAATTTTAATTTTTTCCCCGGGGTTTTTTTTCAATTAAAAATTTAAAATAGTTTAAAAACCCATTCTACCCCACCCCAGCTCAAAAAAACCAAAATAAATTCGCCCCAGAGATCCCCCTTTTCCAAAGAAAATAAGCACTAGAAAAAATTACTTTTAAAAAAACAAAAACATCTGTATAAATTCCCAAAAGGCCCCGTAGGGGTTTTTAGCCCAAAAAATTGACCCCTTTCGTGAGCTGAATCTTAGTGAGTTTTTGGGTTTTCCCGAAACCCAGTGCCCAAGATTTTTCCCTTTATTTTTTCCTTTGATTTTCCCCCCTGGGACATTTACTTGCCCAAAAACCCCCAACCCCCCAAAAAAAAAAAAACCACAATCAAAAACAAAGGGTTTCCCACTGCCCAAGGCTCGTCCCAAAAAAGTTTTTTTCCATAGACCGCCCCCGGTTGGGAAACCCCCCCGTGTTCTAAAAATCTAGCGGGAACACTCCGTCTCTATTCCGCGTCCCCGCTCTAAAGCTCCTTCCTTATTTGGGTTTCGGGGTTTTCCCGGCTGATTTTGAAGGCTCGGTCTTCCAGCAGCGTGAAAAGAGCGGCACCAAAAAGCCGGGCCACCCAAAAACCCCGGGCCCAAAAAGGGCGGGCAGGCGGGCCCGGCAGGCACGGAAAGGCGGCCCCGGCAGCGTGTGTATATAAAAGCGTTCGAACGGAGCCGCTATCACATTACAGTCAGCCCCTCAAACCCTCTCCCAAAAAGGGGTTTATTGGGAACCACGGGCCCCTTTGGGCCTTTTTTTCCCCTTTCTTTTTTTCCCCCCTTTCTTTTTTTCCCTTTTTTTGTTTTTTTGCTTTTTTTTTTAAAAAACCACGGGGCGGCGGGTTTTAAAACCCCAAAACCTGTCCGTTTTTAACCAAAAAGGGGTTTTGGTTTTAACCACGGGCTGGTTTGGTTTTTAAACCCCGGGGGTGGTTGGTTTTAACCAGGGGGTGGGTTTGGGTTTTTAAAAGGGGGTGGTTTTGGGTTTTTTAACCCCCCTTCTCGGTTGGTTTTAAACAGGGCTGGTTGGGGTTTTAACCCCGGACTGGTTGGTTTTAACCCCCCGGGGGGGTTGGGTTTTTCCCCGGGTTTGGGTTTGGGTTTTTAAACCCCGGGTGGTTGGTTTTAAATAAATTTTTCGGAGAAACTCGAAAATTTTTCCCGTGTGTTCTTTTTCTTAGGCAATATGAATAACATTATAACCAAATTCCATCATATTTGAAAAAAATCAAATTATTTCCATGGGATTTTTAAAAAAACTCATTTCTAAATTGGGTTTAAGGGCATTTCCCTATAATGCACGGATTCCGAAAGGTTTGAATTTAAAGGCTTTTGTTCATTCTTTCATTTCTTTTTGAGCTGCTTTTGGAAAAAACTAGCGCATCATGTAAAAACACCTTTCCCCGTTGTTTTTACTTTCCTTAGAAGCAAAGCCCTTCGTTGATTTCCCCAACATAAGGGAAAAAATGGAGATAGATTGAGTCAAAAAAAGGGGTGGCATGCAGAATGGACCCCTTAGTTAAGTTTTAAATTGGATTACAAAGCATTCAAAGTACCCTTTCCACCCCTTTCCAAAACCCCTAAATAAACCCTTTTTGGGCACAAACCCCTTTTATTATTTACACATAGAGTTGTGTAAATGTATTCTGAAAAAGCTGCCCGGAAGTGGAGTGGTAAAATGGTTTTTTTGGAGCGACCCGGGGGTAAAAAGCCAAAAATCCACTTGACCCCCCAGGCTATGTCGTATTGTTATAAAAGGGGACCCGGGTTTAGGGTCGGAAAAATTAAAATAAGGGGGAAAAACTATTTTGACACAAAAAATATGCAGCTGGGCATCAAAATGGGGGTTTAAAACCCCTTTTAGGGACTTTTAAAAAAATGCCTGGGGCTCGTAGACTAGGCATAACTATGAACAAAATTTCCCGGGCACTCAAAATAGTAAGGGTATGTTGGGTTTTGGGAAAGGTTCATTTAAAAACAAAGGGGGACCCTTAACGGCAAAAAAGAAAATAGGGGGGTTGGTCGGGGTTGGATGGGTTAGGGGGTTTTAATGGGGGAAAATCTAGCAAAAAAAAAGGAATTTTAAAACCTTTTTTTTTAATCTAATTAAAAATTTTTTTAAGCCCGGACAACTTTTTTACTAAAAGGGAGCAAATTTTTTTGGGTTTTAAGTGGCCCCTTTCCAATGGCAACCCATTTTAAAAAAGAGTTTTTCACCTTTTCAAACTTCGGGGAATTTAGAGCCAAACCGAAAAACCTTTAAACCCAACCCAACCCCAAAAGCCCCCCCTTAATTTTAACCAACCCAAAAAGCCCCCCCCCTTTAAATCGCCCTTTATCCACCCAAACCAAACCCAAACCATTTTCCAAGAAAAAAAATTTTGTAAATTTTAACCTAACCCAAAAACCCCAATGCCAAGCCTTAACCCCCAATAACCCTTAATTTTAAACCCAAATTTCCCCAAACCAAAACCCCAACCCCTTTTTCCCTTTAAACCCAAGCCTTTAAAAATTTTAATTAACCCCATAACCTTAACCCCTAAACCCCCTTTAAACCCCCCTTAAAACCCCCCTTTTAAACCTTTTCCAAACCTAAACCCTTAATTAACCCCAACCAAACCTTTTAACCCCCTTAACCTAATCCCCCCCTTTGCCCCTAGGGTAATGTTATCCCCCTACTAACATTAGCCACCCAGCTAACCGGTTTGGGGTTTTTGCAAATAAACCCTTTTGCTAAGTTTGGCACAACAAATTGAAATTTGGGAAAATATATTTAAGGGAAATTTTACATTGACATACTGTATCATTAAATAAATGGATAGGGGAAAACCAAAAAAAGTAAAATAGCATACCCAAAAATAAAATATCATTTCTAATTTGAGTGTCCTTGGTTTTTTTAGTCCAGGTTGAAAAACCCCCCTCCCTTTTTTTCCCCAAACAAGTAGCCTAAATAAGCTAAAACATGGGGACGCAAACCCTGGGGCCATACCCCTGAACCCAAATATAAACGCAAAAATGGTCGCACTAAAACCCCTGAAAAAAATATAAAACGCCCCCAAACCCCTGGTTCGCCAAAATTCCCCATACCCCTGAAAAAGAAATATAAAAGCCCCCAAAAATGGTTCGCACATTCCCCATACCCCTGAACAAAATATAAAACGCAACATGGCCCCCAAAATACCACTGAACCAAAAAATAAAACGCAACATGGTCGCAAAAATAAAATACCACCTTAAAAGAAATGGGAAAAATGCAGAAATTAAAAGTGTTGGCCCTGGTTTTGTTGTGGGTTCCCGGTTTCCCAAAAGGGGACATAATGGAAAAAAAAATGGGGCACTCCCTAACTTTTAAGGGCGCCTAATTTTGAGCGGTTTAACTGGGAAATGGGTTGTTTTTGTGGGTTGTTTAAATTTTGGGTATAACCCAAAAGGGGTTTTTAAACCCGCCTCAAACCCAAAAAAAGCAAAATGGGCCACGTGTATGGCGTCGCGTAGGCGAGTGGTTTTTCTGATGTCAAAGTGGGAAGGCATAAAATACAGACAACCCAAAAACAATTGGGATTTATCGATTTGGGAATTTTTAAAGCACCCGAGATACCTGAAAGAGATCCTGAGACCAAATTTTCTTTCCATCATCCCCCTCAAAGTTTCAGCATGTAATGCCCGGGCCCCCCTTTCGCAAGGATCTTACACAATTCCTTTGGGAAAATGAAAATGTCCCTTTCCCTTTCCCTGGCCGCTACTCACCCCAACCCTTTCCCCCAAAAAGTGTTTTTGGGGTGCTCTGGACCCCGTGTTTTCAGGGTGTTCCAGTTTTTCCCGCCCAAAAATTTCCCGCAAAATTTGCCCCAAAACCCTTGAAGAGGAGTGGGACAAATTTTCCCCAGGCCCCAAAACAACAACCTGATCAACCCCTTGCAAAGGAGATGTGTCGCGCTGGGATGAGGGAAATGGTTCACACCCGATACGACTGGGTTTTTTTGATCCACGCCCCTACCTTTTTTAAAAGGGATCTTTGACCAAAAAGATTCATATCTGTATTTCCCCCCAGGGCATTGTGGGAAAACTAGATTTAATTTATTTCAAATTTAAAGATTTTCCTTTTTTAAAAACTTAAAATCAGTAAAATCTTTTAAATTGTTCATGTTTAGTTTTTAAATTTTTTTTCATATACATTTGTTCAACAATTTGGGTTCAGAATTAGGGGACTGTAAGACCCCCCAAAGGGTAGAAACTTCTTTTTTTTTCCCCCAAGGTGAGAAAGGGGGGGAATCCGTTTTTTGGAGTTGTAAAGGGTGGGATGAAAAAAACCCCCCGGCCACCTTTAACACACCAAAGGGTTCTGAAACCAAACCAGCCAGGGAAAACCCAAAACCCCCCCCCCAAAACCTTCCTCCGCCCAAACCCCCCACCCCCCCCAACCCCAAAACCCAAATTCCCCCCCCTTTCCCTCCCGAGAAAAAACCAAACCCCCAAAACCCTTTCCTCCGGCCCCCCCCTCGCCTTTACATAAACCCCCCAACCCAAACCCCAACCCTTCCCAAACCCGAGAAACCCAAAACCCCCCCCCTTTGCCTCACATAACCCAAACCCCAAACCCCTTCCCTTCCATCCGCCAGAGAAACCCAAACCCCCCCCCCCCAAAACCCCCCAAAAACCCCCCAAATTTCCCGCCAGAGAACCAAACCCCCCCCCCCATCCCCCCCCCAAAACCCCTTCCCCTCCAGGGCCCTAGAAACCAAACCCCCCCCCCACCAAACCCAAAACCCATTCCACCCAGCCAGAAAGAACTCAAAAAAACCACACACAACACAAACACACTACATAAAACCTCTTCTATCCCCTCAAAATCAAGCTTCATGTCATACACAATCAAAAAACCACAAAAGATGAATAACACACATATAACTAATATAACAGCTTTAAATCACTATACATTACAATCTTCCTTCTCTCCTAACATCCAACCAACTAAGCACTAAAAAAACATAACACACAATACAACACAGGCGAAAAACAAGATCCAAAAAACCAATCCAATAATCTCTCTACAACATTACCAGCACATCACCACAACAACAAATAACAAAACAGTTACATAGACACGCCCTACAAACATCCATTACCCGTTCCCCTGCATTTAAATCGTCTTCACTGCGACTTCCCACCTCCAGCGGCACAACACACCCCGCCACACTCACCCCCCTCTCACCCTATACTTCAAAAACCACTAACATTAAATACTACACACCCACCATCCCATTCCCCGTCCCATCGCGGTCCATCCTACAGCGTCCGACATGCCCCTCCCCACAACCTCACACCTACCATACCCCCCCCATACCCCATCCCCACCCGATATCCATACCCCCCGCTCATGAACATACCATACATACCCCACCTTCTAACCATTAAAGTACCACAATACCACATCACCCGCCCCAATAATAAGAGACAGAACTCACACCCCCCCTACCCCTCTCATAAAAATCATTATAAATCCACACTCGCCCTATACTCCCATATACCTCCTCACCCGCCACTTCACCACCCTTCCTTACACAGCCCTCCTTCACTACAACATGACATCCCGCCCCCCCCCCCACCCTACCCCACCGCCTTCCCCTCACCTCCCCCTCCCCTCTCCCTCCCACCTCCCCCCCCCCCCACCCCCCTTTCCCTTACTACTCCTCCCTACATGCCCCCCCCTATCACCTCCCACAACATCTCATCTCCCCCCCCTCCCCCTCCCCCCCCCTTTTTCCTTTCCCCTTCTAACCCCACTATCCTACTCCCTTCATCCCTCTCTACGCCCACGCTCACGCCCTCCTCACAATCCCCTCCATCTCCCCCCCTCCCCCTTGCCCGCTGCTCCCCTCCCACATCACTCACGCACCATTCTCACCCCCCCTTCCCCGCCCACCTAATACTCTCCCCCCATTGATTTCCATCCCCGCTCCTACTATCCCAACACTACACTTCCCCCCAAATAATATAATATCCCCCCCCCCCCCCACCACTCCCCCCCCGCATATAGCAAACCCCTCATAGATTCAGTCCCCCCCCCTACCCAACCTACATACGACCCCAGCCCCCCTACCCCCAATGAGTTATCCCTCATTATCCTTCCCCCTACCCCCCCACCCCCTGCCATTAAATAATAATACCCCCCCTCCCCCCCCCACCCCCTACTTACCCCCACCCCTTCAGCCCCGCCTAGTTTCATCGCCCCCCATTAATAACGCTCCCCCTCTCCCCCTAAATCACCTTACCGTCCCCCCCTCCCCCCCCCCGCCCCCCCCCCATCTAACCCCATATAAAATCATATTAATAACCAACCCCAATATATCACACCTCCCTCTCTCCCCAACCACCTAGTTAAATACTCCCCCATATAACACACTACCCATCCCAGTCCTAAAACCCACCCCCCCTCCCTCCTCCTTCCCCACACCCTCCTCCGCCCCGAGCCCCGCTTCCCCCCATCCCTCTGCCCCACCATCCAACCCCCCCGCTCGCCAACCCCCCCCCCGCCACCTCCAGCCCCCCCACATAACCCCCCCCCCCCCCCACCCAAGCATATATTACCCCCCCACCCTCTCCACAATACTACCCCCATCCCCCCCCCCCCCTACCCCCACAATGCACCCGCAACCCACCCGCAATTAACCCCCGCCCCCTCCCCCCCCTCCACACTCTTCCCTGCCCTCCTAACATCCTCCGCCTTAAAAATATATAAACCCTCTCATCCCCCCCCCCCCCGCACCCTACTGACAGGTGTATAAATGTTCGTCAAACCGCCACCCCACCCCATTCACTACCCATCCCCTGCCCCCCCCCCCCCACTCCCTCCCATTTATACTTCCACCGGCTCCCCTCCCTCCTTCTTCCCCCTCACCCCCCCCCCGCCCCCCTCACAAACTTTACCCCCATTAATAATACCGCCCCCCCCCCACCCACCCTCTCCCATCCCCCCTTCCCCGCCCCCCTCCCCTCCTGCCCTCCCCATAAATAATATACGCCTCCCCCCCCTACAATATCCCTTCTCTAAATTCTCCCCCCCCTCCCTTACCTGACCGCATACACCCACAACCCCCCCCCCCCCACCCCCCCCCCCCCCCCCCCCCTCACCCCCCGCCTCCACCACACCCCCCCCACTCCCCCCCCCCCCTCCACCCCCCCCGCCCTCCTCCCCCCTATAATCAACACCCCCCCCCCCTACCCAAAATAAAAAATATACTAACATGCCCCCCACACTAATACACTCCACCCACCCCCCCCCCATACAAATCCCTCCTTATCATATTCAGCCCCCCCCCCCCCCCCACCACCCCCCCCCACCCACACCCCCCCCCCCCCCTACATATCACCCCCATATCACTCCCTCTACACAACCCACCCTCCTCCAACCTTGACCCCCTCCCCCTTAATATCCCCCCCCCCCATTACCCCCATATCCCCTCCGCATCCCCCCCCCTACCCACCCCCCCCCCCCCCCCCCCCCATCCGCCATCCCTACCCCCCCCCCCCCCCTCCCCCCCCCGCCCCATCACTTTCCCATATCTGGCTTACCCACCCCCCCCTACCCCCCCCCCCCTCCCTACCCACCCTTCCGACCCACCCCCCCCCCCTAAATCCCCCCCTATCCACCCCCCCACCCCAGACCCCCCCCCTATCCCCTTATCTCCCCCCCTTTCTTCAAACCCCCCTCAAACCCCTACCCTCAATCCTCATTCCCCACCCCCTTCCACCCCCCCTAATTTAACCACCCCCCCCCCCCTCCTATCAAATATTCAATTAACGCCCCCTTTTATTTATGATCATATCAATATCATTCCCACCCCCCGCCAAACTTGCTGACTACCCCCCCCCTACCCCCCCCCCCCCCACACCCCGCGTCCCCCCCATTCACCCCCCCATTCCCCCCCCAATTCCTCCCTCACCCCCTACCTCCCACCATATTACCCTACTCTCTTATTCCCCCTCATCATCCTCTTGGCCTCCCCTCACTCATCTACTCCCCATACCATTACATTTGCAACATAATCTTCTCCTTCCCTCACCTTATAACTCAACCCTAACTATATAACCTGCCCAACCTCTTTACCATTCTACATCCTATCTTACTGATCTCTTGTCATTCACATCCACCTCTGATCACTTAACATCTATACATATTATTATTGATTTAACTCTCATTACTTACATCCCCTATCTATCTTAATACCATAACATTAATACCTCCTTCACTCCCCCTACATCCTAACTACTCCCATACGCTCCCCTCTTTCCTCTACTATCGAATCTTTACTACCCTAATCCAATAACTCTTATCTACTATACTTATATGTTTCTCTCTCCTTAGCCATCACCCTGCGCCTGCCTCTTAATCCTCTCCTACCTGGTCCAACCTACTCTCCTCTTCCCTATCTATTCCATAGGATGTCTCCACGCGTCTTCTCCCCCCCCCCCCCACGCTGTCCAAAAAGAGTGAGGCGCCCACACCACAACACGCATGGCATCGGTGGCAAATGACAATGTATAAAGCGCATCGATCTTCATCTACTCTATGCTGTACGTGGTCCCCTCGGTTTTCCCCGTGCAAATGCCTTCTTACCATGTGGCTACTTCGCTGCTGGGACCCCCTTCTGTACGAAGAACGACTCAGCAACATAATGGCGAGTCCACCCCTTCCTTCCTCTCTCCAGCATCTCTACCCCCACTATTCCCTGGTGTGTGAGACATCAACTCAACTTTCAACCCCTCCAACTCCACCTCACCACCTCCATCCCACTCCTCTCTCCCCTACTCTCCAACCCCACACTTTCCCCACCTCCGAAGACTTCAGCAAAACTCCACTCCTGCTTACCCCTCGTCTCTAAGCTCATGTCACCACCTTCTCCTCAGTCTCCCCTTACCTCCCGTCTCCTAAGGATGAAACAATCCCTCCTCACCTCTAATCAGACTCTAATTCAACCCCATACCGCCCCTCCACATCCCATGAAGTTTTCTACACTTCTCCACTGGGGGGTATGACTTCCATGACTGCACCTTTCATCTTCGCTTCACTATCAGAGTAATTCCTTTCCCTGTCTCCTGAAGATCTCTTCTCTCACAGATCTACCCAGCCACAAAGCAGTCAATACAAACACTGCCCATTCCTGCCTTCCTTACCTTCTCTTGCACATTCTCTCCTCTTCAGTACAAACCCCGTAACCCTTAAACTCACCTCTCCACCCAAACGACTCTCATCCCCCCTGCCTAACACATCCCCGTCTCGTTTCCCTGCTCGAACCAACACAGCTAAATTTATCCTTCCTTCCACTAGACTTCTGCTTTTCCCTCCCCACCGCCCCCCTCTAGCCTCGCCTCCCCACTCTGACATTCTCCTCAAACAACTCAACTCCCTTGCACCTCTCCCTCACCCTCCTACCTCCTCGCAGTCGACCCAACCCCAGTCATCCACAACTAATCTCTACTCAACCTCTCCTCTCACCTTGAATTTCCCCGGCTGCCTCCCTCCGGACCCTCCACCTCACCTGTGTAGACCTCTTTACACTATCCCATCTCCTTACCCTCCTCTCCTCAATGCAACTAACCTTCACACTCACCATCCACCCTCCCCCTCCTCCTTCCCCTCCCCCCACTCTCCTCCCACCTCCCTTAAGTCCTACCTAACCTCTACCCTAACCTCCTCCATCACATGTCCCACCCCGCACCCCCACCTCCTTCGTCCCCCCTCCTCTCTCCTTACTCCAAATGGAACCCCTCTTCCCCCAGCTCCACCCCCCTCCCTTCCTATATTCACTCTCCTTCACCCACTCCCTCCACAAATACCTCAACCCCCTCTCCTCTGTACGCAACCCAATAAACCCCACCACTGTGCTCCCTCAAGCGACCCCAATACTTGTCCCCACCTCTCAGCACCCAAAGCCTCACATACTCACCACAATCCTACCATCGCCCTCAAACTCTATCTCCCTCATCGCCCTCTCATGCCTCACCTCAGTTCCCCCTCACCCCCACTAACTCCTCAAACTCGATCACCGACCACCCCACCCTTTCCCTACATTTACACTCCGATCTCTCACTACCCGTCCCCCACCCCCCTTTCCAAACTCACACACTCCCCGTCTCCTCCAAGCACCCCCCCCATTACCCACCTATCTCCCCATCCATCTGCCTCACCCCTAATCTTTCCCTTGCCAACCTCCCCTCCTCCTTCCCCCCCTCTCAACTATCTCCACGTCACCTAACAATACACTCACTCTCGGGTTCCAAATCTCCCCCACCCTCCTCCCCTCTACCTCCACGTCGTTCCTCCTCCTAACGTCCGTCCTCCCCCTCACCATTGTAAACCTTCTTCCCTCCTCTCCACCTAACACTCCATAACTCTTCGTCCCTCTCCCATACTCCCTCCGCTTCCCCCCTACCAGTGGTTACTCAACCCCCTCCCCCCCACACTCTCCCTCACCTCTGTCTCCTTCCACCCTTCTACTCTCTCGGACGGCCCTTCATACCCCGACCTCCCATCCCCCCCATCCGCCCCTCTCCTTTATCCTTTATTTCCCCTCTTCTTACTCCCACCTCCCACCTGTCCTTCCCTCACTCCCCCCCAATTGCCCTACCCCCTCCTGCACCCCTTCTCCCTGCATGAATGCCTACACCTCTTCTAGCTCTCACCTCCTCCTACCCCCCCAAATGACTTCCCCTACTCGCAATTCAATACGCTCTTCCCCCTCCCCCCTCTCACCCTCCTCAAGTCCCCTTACTTCCCTCCCGTGCCACCCCTCAACTCTACCAAATTCCGACACTTCACCTCCCCCCTTCCCCCCCCACCCCAACTCCCCCCTCCACTCACCTCCTAACAACCCTATATATCTTCTCTCCCTCCTACACCCTAAGCACCTCCCCGCCCATAATCTACCCCCACTCCCCTATCTTGCCTCTCCCCTCTACCCCTTGTCCTCTACTCACTCCCCTTGCTGTCCTGCCCAAACCCCTTCACGCCCCCACTCCGGCACATCCCAACATTGATCCACATTCTCCCCACCAGCCCACCACCCGCTCCCCTTCGCGCCCCCCCTCTCTCCCCTTCCCTTCCGATACCCCTTCCTTCACCCACGTTCTTCACCCACCTCCTCCATCCTCATCACCTCCTAATCCACCGCCTCCTCCTGTCTCACCATCTCTTGCTCCCCATATCCCCCCTCCTTAGACACCCTCTTACCCTCCCTATCACAACCCTCCTCATCCTCCCTCCACCTAGACACTCAACTCCTCCATTCACGCTCCACATCTCCTCCACCACCGTATTACCTCTACACCCTCTTCACCCACCCACCCTACTCCAGCCCCACCTCCTCCCACGTCCTCCTCTTCACCCACAAACACTCCCAACTCGCCTCTACCCCCCTCCTCATCCCTCTCCCTTCCTCTCCCTCACGCCCCCCACCTCTCATCCTCTAGTTACTTCAATCGCCTACCTCTCCACCTCTTTCCCCTTCCTTCCTCCCTCTCCTCCCCCTACCATCAGTCCTCTATCCCCCTCCAACCTCCACCCCACTCCCCTCCCTCAAACCTCACTCCCTCTCTCCGTCCTGCGTCTATGCCTCATACCTCCCTACACCATCTTACTCCTCCTCCGTCTACTCCCCCCCCTTCTCCATCTCTCCTCCCTCGAGCTCCATCCTCCCCTACTGTTATCTCTTCCCCAACCCAATCTACTCTCCCTCTCCCTATTCCCACTACCCACCCCCCCTCCATTCCCGTCCCCTCCCATCGCCTCCAAAATACCTCATTCCCTCCCTACCCCCTAATCCTTACCTCTTCCTCACTCCACCCCTCTAACCTTACCCCTCTCCCCCTCTCATCTATACCCCTCAATTCCGCACCCCCCTCCGTCATCTACTCCCCTCCTTGTCCTCCAGATCCACCTCCCCATTTCCCTTCCCTCTACTCCTCTTTCCACACCACTACCCTCACTCCTCCCCCACACCCCCTCCTTCCGCCTCCCCAACCTATCAGATCCCTCCACACTCTCAATTCCCACTTCTTCAATCATTCCCCCCGACTCAACCTCCCAACCCCTACTCCCAACGCACCCCTCCTCCCCCCCTTCCGCTACCCCCACTTACTACTCTTCTCGGTACCCTCTTCCTCACCGCCTCTCAACTTCAAACCCCCCCTCTCATATACCCCCCCCCGACTACTCCCCTTTCGTTCCCCCTCCTCCCCACTCACCAACCCAAACACTGCGCACCCCACCCTCCTACCCTTTCTATTCCGTTCACCCCTCCCCTCTCTGCCCTCTCGCTTTCCCACCCCACCAACCCTCCCCCACTCCCCCCCTCAACCCCCCACACCCCTACCAATCCCACCCTCCCTCTTCCCCTCTTCCAGAACTACCTTCCCACGACCCACCCCAATTCCCTGCTCCTCTACCACGTCCCCACCTTCCCTGCCCCAGCCATTAATCCCTCCTTCCCCATCCCCCCCCCCCCTCACCCACCCTATCCCCACCCATCCCTTCCTCCCCCGAACACCCTTCACCCGCCTCCCCCCTCCCTCCTTCTCCCCAATCCCCCTTATCCTCCCACCACTTTTCACCCTCTCCACCCTCTACTCATCACTCTCACCTCACTAACCCACCCCTACACCCAACTTCTCTCTCCCCCTCACCTCTCCTACCCCATTCCCCCCATCACCCAGCCCCCCACCCCTCCTCCGTTCCCTCCCCCCTCTCCTCTACTCCCCCACCTCACCTCCACTCTGCTTCCCTCCCTCCCCCTCTCCCCTCCCCCAATCCTAACCCTCCCTATTTCTCTCCCAACCACCCCCCTTTTTCCTCTCCTCCCTCCCCCCCTCACCCCCCTTCTCCTGTTAATCCACTCCCCCACCCTCCCCCTCTCCCACCCCTTCTCCCATCCTAACCTTCTCTCCTCTTACCTCTCCTCCCCCCAACACCTCCTCTCCCCCTCTCCTCACTCTCTCCCCCACCTCAAAACCTTTTTCTCCAGTCCCTCCTCATCACATTTTTCCCAACTCCTCCTCACATACTTCCTCTCCATCCTATCAATGGTAATCTCTCTTCTCGTCTTCTCTTTTCCGGTCGGATCACGGTTCTCAATCTCGTCGGCATCTCTCTATTTCACCCCCTCTCTCCTCTTTCCTTTTCCTTTTTTCTCGTTTTTTTTTCTTTTACCTCATTTTTCTTCTCTCAATATTTCCTTCCTCCAGCACCCTAATCTCCCCATCGATTCTTTCTCTCTCCTTTTTTTCCTCCATCTCGCAGCCCTCATCCGTCCTCTCTATCTCAACCCCTCTGCTCCCGGCCTCTCACCGCTTCCTACCGACCTCACTCTCTTCACCATCCCTCCTCTAACTTCGCCGTCCACCCTCCCGTCAGCACAAACTGGCGCTGCGACCCCGCTGTACCTGCCCTCATTCCACCTCTCCCTACTCAGGTCTCTCTCACTCTCCCCTCCTCCCTCCTCCTCTCTCTAATCGTCTCTCTCTCGCCCCCCTGGCTCGCTCCTCTTCCTTCTCTGCTCCCCCCCCCCTACGCTCTCCTCCAATCTGCTCTATTCTCGGGTAACACCCACTCTAATCTCTCTCACGTCACAGTCTCGCACTCTTCTCTCTCTCTCATCCGCTCTCACGTCGAGCTCCTCCAAGCGTCTCAGATGGTCGAGCTCGCTCCTCCATCAGGTCCGCGTCCCTCCCAAACCCCCCCTCCACCCTCCCCCCCACCCCCACCTCCCTCCCCCTCTACCTTATCCCCCCTCCCACCTCCACCTCCAAATCCCCCTCCACCTTTTACCCTACCCTATCTAACCTCTACTTCTCTTCCCTCTACCTCCACCCTTCCCCAAATCTACCTCCCCAACCCTTACCTCTACCTCCCCCTTTTTACCTCCACCTCCCTTTTAAATTTTACCTTTTACCTTTTTCCACCTCCCTTTTACCTCCACCTTTCCCCTTTTACCCCTTTTACCTCCAACTTTTCCCCCCTACCCCTACTCTTTCCTCTATCCCCACCCCTCCACCTCCACCTCCCTCCACCTCCCCTCCCACCCCCCTCCACCTCCCCTACCTTTTAAATTTCCCCTACCTCTACCTCCACTTTTACCTCTACTTTTACCTTTTACCCCAAACCCCCCTCCACCTTTTACCCTTTTAATCCCCTCCCCCCTACCTTCCCCCCTTTTCCCCCAAACCCCTTCCCCCCCCCACTCTTAAACCTTTCCTTTTACCCCCTTTTACCTTTTACCCCTTTCCTCCCCAACCCCTCCTCCCCTTTTACCTCCCACCCCCTTTTACCCCTACCCCCCACTTCTACCTCTACCTTTTACCCCCTTTTACCTCCCCTTCACCTTTACCTCTACCCCTCCTCTAACCCCCACCCCTACCCCCACTTTCCTCTACCTTTTACCCCTAAATCACTCCACTTCTGGTTCTACCTCTAAATTTAAATTTTACCCCCTAACTTTTACCTTTACCTTTTACCTCTTAAACCCCACCCTTCTACCCCCAATTCTACCTTTTTTACCCTACCTTTTACCCTACCCCTCTACCTTCCCACTTCTACCGGGGACCTTACCCCCTACCTCACCCTTCCCCTACTGGGTAGGGTTTAAATTTTTTGAGGTATTTCACAGATTAACACTCACTCCCAAATTTCCGGGTAAAAGGGGGGGGGCTCCCTGCTCCAGGTCCCCTGGGGGCTTGCGCTGAAGGGTGGGGGTCCTTCCCTCAAAGGCCTTTTTCCGGGGGTTTTTTTTTTTTCCGGGGTCCCGATTGGGATCCCAGGACTCCCCCGGAAAAAGTGGCAAGTTGGTTTCCCCCAGTGGAATACCGGGGTAAAAAATACAATTAATGAAAATGGCTGGGGTCGTAGAGGAAAAACCCGGCCTGGAAAGGTCTGGTGGAAACTGAAGGGGGGATGGGAAATCTGGACTTGGGGTGTAGGTTCCTTTTTTAACCGACTAATGGTGATGATTAAAAAAAGGCCCGAAAAGGGGAAAGAAAGGAAATGCCCCGGAGATAAAAAAGCCCGGGTTTGAGGGGAACCCTTCCTGTTTTTCAAGGGAGGGGCACACAACAACAATGGGGATGTTTTCAGGTACCCCCCTCCTCAGACTGTAAATTTCCCTCTTCCCCCTCAACTGAACCCCATACCCTGAGAATGACATTTTACTTTAAATTTTGTCATTTAAACAGACTTTCTTAAACCAGAACGACTTACAAATTTTGGGCAATTTACCTATAGGGCCCGTGGGATAACCAAAATTTTCAATGTTTTTTTTTTTTTCTTTTTTCTTTTTGGGGGGGTTTAAAGGGGGGTTTGAATATTTTCTTTTTTCCTACCCAGGTATTTTTAAAAAAAAGGTTTGGGGGTTTTAAGTGTCTCCGGAAGGGGGTGAGTGCTCCGTGTTCCCCCCCTTTTGGGGAGGGAGCTTTTTTCCAAACCTTTGGGTGCCAGGCAGGAAAAAGTTTTTTTACTGGGAAGGTGAACTGTGCTTCCGCAAGGTGGGGGGCAGCAGGCCAAAGGGGCCCGAGGTGGGTTAAAAGCAAAGCCCTCGTTTGGGGGTAGGGGGGCTGATCCCCGAAGGCCCCCCCCCCCCAACCCCCAACTTTTACCCAAACCCAAGGAAATGGGGGTTAAATTATCAATTGGGGTTCCCAAATGGGCATTCTGGAAGGTGAAACCCCATGCAGGACACACCCAAAACACCAAAAAAAAACAAGTCCTATTAATGGCCATTCCCCGGACCCTCATTCCTTTAAAGGGAAAAATTAAATGTTCAAAAGCACTGGAAAGGCCTTTTTTTGGGGGCACAAAATTTCCTACTTGGGGGGTTTAAAAAGGGTCTTTTCCCTTTTTAGCAATAGAAATGGCCAACCCAAAAGGTCCCCCCCGGTTGGGGGGGGGGTTGTGGTGTGTCCTGTTTGGTGGTTGGGGTGTGGGTTTCGGGGGTGGGGGGGCTGGCTTTTCCCCCCCCCCCCCCCCCCCTGGTTCCCGGGTTTTTTTGTTCCCCGTTTTTGTTTTGGTGTTCGTGGTTTGTTTGTTTGGGGCTGTGGTGGGGGTTTTTTTTTGTGTGTTTTTCCCCCGGGTGTTTTGTGTCTTTTGTTTTTCTGTGGTTTTGGTCTGTGTCCTGATTTTGTGTGTTTGTTGGGGTGTGTGTTGGGCTTGGGGGTCTTTTGTCTGTGTCTGGTCTGGGGTTTTGTGTGTGTTGTTTGTGGGTGTGTGTCTGTTTTTGTGTGTGTGTGTTGTGTTTTGTCTGTGTGGTGGTGTGTTTGTGTGTTTTTTGTGGTGTGTTGTGTTTTGGTTTGTGTGTGTTTGTGTGTGGGTGTTTGTTTTTGTTGTGTGTGTGGGTGTTTTGTCTGTGTGTTTTGTGTGTTGTGGGGGTGTGTGGCCCCCTTTTTGTGGTGGGTGGGCGTGTTGTGTGTGTGTGTGGGGTGTGTGTGTGTGTGGGGGTGTGCGTGGGCTTGGGTGTGTTGTGTGTGTGTTTGTGTGGGGTGGTTTTGTTAAAGACCCGTTTTGCTGCTTGCCTGCTTTTTTTAAATTTTCCCACTACATTGCGCTCTGTCGACTCCTGAATCCCGCTTCTCCACTGCCATTTTTTTTTAATTATTTTTGACAAAAATTATCCTTCCAGACATAATCTTGGGCCCAACAACACAACCCACGGACCAGGGGGTTTTCTGTCCAGGGGGGTTTTTTCTGTTTCCCGGGTTTTTTCTGTCCCGGGGTTTCTTCCTGTTGGCCCAGGGGTTTTCCTTTTGTTCTTTCCCCCTCATAGTTAGAACCCCCCAGAGGGATTTTTAAAAACCGGTTTCAAACAATCTAAGTTTCAAACAAAAAAAGCCCCATCAAAAACCGTCATTAAAAACCCCAGATATGTTTTTTTCAATCCACGAAATCCCCAGGGTCCCCACTTCTGCTCTTTAGGTGAAGGTGCCCGAGCTAGAGCGTTTTTTGGCAGAAAAACCCTGAACAAATCGTCTTTTTCAAATAAAAAAGTCTGTACTTTTCCCCAAGGTTGAAAAAAAAACTATTTTCAGGGGGGTTTTTTGAAAGGGAACCCCCTACCCGGTTTAAAAAAAAAAAAAGAAAAGTAGAAGTGTTTTGTGCCCCCCCAAAAAAAGAGGTTTTAAAATGTGTAATAAAATATTTTTTTTATCTCCCTAGAATTTTGGGCAGGCACTTTTAAAATCCTTGTTTCTTTTTTCCTATTTTCTTAGTTCCCTTTTTGCCCCTTTTTGAATTTTTATTCCCAAAATGTTATTCAAAATTGTTTTTTTTCAATATGTTTTTATGGGCTTTAGTAGTAAAAGGCCCCAAAAAAAATATTTTTTCAAATCATTTTTTATATAAATTTTTCCGGGGATAAACCCCCAAAGGGGTCCTAAAAATTTAAAATAAAATATCTTTCATGATTTCCCTAGTTTAAACCCCCTTTTTTAAAACAAATTCCATATGTTTTGCTTAACACCCCCCCCAAGGGGGGGACCACCTCACCATAAGGGGGGGGGTGCCTTTCCAAGGGAGAACCCCCTTGGGGCCATAAAAGGGGGAAAGGGGGGGCTGAAGGGGGACCACCTTTTGGACCAAAAAGGGGGGGAAGGGGTTTGCCAAGGGAGACCACCTCGGACCTATAAAGGGGGGGGGTGTCTGCCAAGGGGGAACCTATTTGGGCCCTAAGGGGGAGGGTGTCGCCAAAGGGAGACCACCCCGGACCAAAAAGGGGGAAAAGGGTCTTCCAAGGGAGAAACCCCTTTGGACCCCCAAGGGGGAAGGGGGTTTTGCCAAGGGGGACCCACCTCGGACCATAAGGGGGGGGTGTCTGCAAGGGGGGACCACCTTTTGGGCATAAGGGGGAGGGTGTCTGCCAAAAGGGGGACCACCCCGGACCATAAAGGGGGAGGGTGTTCCAAAGGGGGAAAACCTCCCGGACCAAAGGGGGGGGGTGGGTTTCCAAGGGAGGGCCCCTCTGGACCATAAGGGGGAAAAGGGGTCTGCCAAAGGGGGACCACCCCTGGGGCCATAAGGGGGAAAGGGTCTGCCCAAGGGAGGAACCCCCCTTGGGAAATGGGGGAGGGTTTTTCCCGCCAAAGGGGAAAAACCAAAAACCCCTGGAAAAAATTAAAAATGCAAATTTTTTTTGAACCAAAAACAAATTGGAAAA
The DNA here is from genome assembly GCA_036851935.1 of Coregonus suidteri. Classification (NCBI taxonomy): domain Eukaryota; kingdom Metazoa; phylum Chordata; class Actinopteri; order Salmoniformes; family Salmonidae; genus Coregonus; species Coregonus suidteri. The sequence continues at coordinate 25,150 of JAGTTL010000247.1, read as the reverse complement.
ATAAAGGGGGGAGGTGTCTCGCAAGGGGAAAACCAAAAACCCGGACCAAAAAGGGGGGGTTCCCCCCACTGGGGAAAAAATCCTCCTCTGCAAAAATAAGGGAAAGGGTTTTTTTTCCAAAGGAGGACCAAAATTTTTGGACCCCAAGGGGGAAAAGGGCCTTTAAAAAACTTCCAAAACCCTGGATTTGGGGGGGGGGGGTTTTTTCCAAAAGGGGCCCACCCCCTTTACCTAAAGGGTTGAAGGGGGGTTGTTGGGGGCCGGGGAACCCCTTTTTTTCCTAATGGTGAAAATTTTCCTTTTTCCAGGGTCCCCCCCCGTTACCCAAAAGGGGGGGTGCGGCCCAAAAAGGGCGGAAGGCCCCTTTTTCGGAAAATTTAAGGGGGGGTTTCGGGAAGGGGGGCCAAATTTTGGAAAAATTTAAGAAAGGGAAAGGGGTTCCGCCCAAAGGGAGGAAAAAACCAGGCCCTTTTTGGAAAACCTTTAAGGGGGAAGGGGTTTTCAGGGAAAAACCCAATCCGGCCCCTTTTTGGGGGGGAAAAATTCGCAAAGGGAGTTTTGGAACCTAAGGGGGGTTTTTCCCCGGGAAGACCGTGGTAGTGTAGGTTGGAGGCCCCTTTTTTTAGGAAAATTAAAAGGGATATTAGGAAAAACTTTCCGCGGCCCAACCGAAAACTTAAACAAGGCCGGATTTAAAATTTTCCAAAGGAGGATTTAAAAGAACCCCCTTTTGGAAATTAAACTGATTTTCCCGGGAAGAGGGCCCCGGGGAATTTAGGGAAAAAACCCGTTAAGAAAGCACCTCCCCTCCCCCCCAAAAGGGGTCCCCTTCGACCGGGTTTAAGGGGAAAAATAACCCAATTTCCTCCTAGCCCCATTTCCTTAAAATTAAAAAAAGAGGGAAAAATTTTTATTGTTTTCCCCAAAAAAGGGGGCTAAATTAATCTGTTTTTGCCTTGGCCCCTTTAAAAAGTTCCCCCCTTTGAAAAACCTGTGGAGCAAAAGGGCCCGTGGGTTTTAAAAAATTTCAAACGGGAATTGGTTTGGGCCTTTTCCATTTCTGGGTTTCCAGGAAGGGCAAACCCCGGTTCCTTTTTTGGGTTATTTTTAAAATTTTGAAAGGAAAAAAAGGTTTTTCAACCCTTAAAGTCGTTCCTTAAAAAAAAATGGTGGGCCAGTGTGCTACCCCGGCGCCCTTTTCCAAGGAAATTTCCCGGATTTTCCAGGAAAGGGTAAATCCGGCACTGGTTATTTAAAAGGGCCTTAATGCCCCCCAGTTAATTGGGGTTTAAACCGGCCCCTGAATTTAGGGAACCGCCCCGGAAGGGGAGGCCCATTTAAAAATTTTAGGAAACTTAAAGAAACCCGCTATTCCCCCGGAACCTAAAACAGGAAAAGTTAATTCAGGAAAGTTTAATGCCCCCCGGCCCAAGGTTATTCAGGGAAACTTTCAATCAAAAGGGATTATTAGGCAGCTTAGGCCAAACCCAGGGGTAATTTCAGTTGCTTTGAGGCCCAGAAATTCAGGAAATCAATTTGGAGACAGGGTTTGTTCAGGAAAACCTTTTTTTAGGCCCATTTACAAAGGGCCCGGGGAAATGCAAAGGCCCTTTTTCAGGAAAGGTTAAGGAGGCCCAAATTCGGAAAAGGGAACGGCTTCCCCCCCTTTCCCAACCGGCCCGATACTTCCCATTCCGACCCCCCGTTAAACCGGTTAAATTTAATGTTTAATCCCTTTTTTTGCCGCTTTGCCTCTCTGCGGCCGTTTCGGGCCCTTTGCCCTTTTTTGGTTGCTGTTTTTCGTTTTGGGGGTTTTTAATGGAAACAAATTTAAAAGATTTTTCCCCGTATTCTGCCCGGGGTGGGGTTTTCCCGGTATTCCCCCAAACCCTTTTTCAAGGAAAGGGAACCCGGGGGTTTTTTTTTAAAAAACCTACCGGCCAATGGAAAAAGACCAGTAAACTTGGCGGGGTTTGGTAATTTTGGTTTTTCCCAAAAACCCGGTTTTAAAAAGGGTTGGTTTTGGCACATAAACTTAAGTGCATCGATGGACGGTCGGTTCCCCCACAGTGACTGTACGTTATAATACCCCAACCAGAAGCCTATTGTGAATACAGGCAACCTCCGCCAATGAGCTTAAAAAGGGTAGAGCTTTCTTTGTTGCCGATTTCAAGAAGCGGTGACTCCTCTAACCCGGAGACACTTATTAAGAAAATCCCGCTATGCCCCCGTACGAAACCCCATCTAAACAGGCCCAAAAAAGAGTCAATGTTTGACAGACTAAGATTGAAGTCGTCCTAAACCGGCTCCCGACGCGCTCGTTCGGGAATGTGGCAGGGCTTTGGCAAACATATAACAGACTACAAAGGGACACTTGCATTAGCAGCGAGAGCTGGGCCTAGTGACCACGAGCCTACCAGACAAGCTAAATTACTTCTATGCCTCGCTTTGAGGCAAGCAACACTGAAGCCATGCATGAGAGCATCGCGGCTGTTCCGGCGGGAAGACTGTGTGATAACGCTCTCCGTAGCCGATCCGATGAGGTACTTAAAACCTTTAAAAAACAGGTCACAACATTCACAAAAGGCCGCAGGGCCAGACGGATTACCAGGACGATGTACTACAGAAGCATCAGGCCAGAGCATGCGTGCTACTCCACCAAGCTGCAGCTCTGCACCAAAACTGGCAAGTGTCTTCACTGACATTTTTCAACCTGTCCCTGACTGGAGTCTGTAATACCAAACATGTCTGATCTGTTGACCTGAGAAAAAATATGAACAGATTTATCCTTTGAACTGTTAACTCATTGTATGAGTCTCTGCATGTCTGTCTGCCTGCCTGTCTGCCTGGTGTGTCTGTACGTGCATAACTTACTCTAGGAAAAATTAACAGATTTACCCCTGAATATGTAACTGACTGGAGAAACATTGTATATACAGGTCAGTGAGGAGAATATTAGTACCTTTAACTTTGTCAATGTCTGACCAGGGGGTCCGTACTGGAGCGATGGTTGAGGTGGGTTTATTAAAAAAACTGGACATGAGCCATGGAGAAACAGAACATGTCTCAGGTGGCTGGAGGGAGTATTACTTTGGCAATTTTTCCGGGACTTTCTCAAGATACCAGGCCTGGGTATGTACCAGCTAGTCCAGTTAAAAAGTTTGGAACAAACACAAACTGGTGCAAGGATTTTTCTTTATTTTTAAACTCCCCACCCCACCACCACACCCCCCCCCATTTTCTACATTGTAGAAAATTTAGTGAAAACATCAAAACAATGAAATAAACAACATATGGAATCATGTATTAACAAGAAAAGTGGGTAAAAAGGAATAGGAAAAGGAAAAAGCAAGCCACCAAGTCAGCGCAGGCATATGGTGGGAACTCCCGTCAAGAATGGTTGGAAAAGGCCATCCAGGTTGAAGCTGGTTGAGAGAATGGCAAGAGGGTGCAAAGCTGTCATCAAGGCAAAGGGTGGCTATTTGAAGAATCTCACAATATAAAATATATTTTGATTGTTTACCACTTTTTTGCGTTACTACATGAATTCATATGTTGGTTTACTTCATAGATTTAATGGTCTTCGTCACTATTATTCTAGAATGTAAAAGAATAGGTAAAAACACAGCAAAAAACCGCTTGAATGAGGTAGTGTGTGTCCAAAACTTCTTGACTGGTAGTGTACATCCTGGATGGATGGGGAGTAAAACCCCACCACTGATGCCCTGGGCCATACTCGTAGGGCCTTCCAGTCGAGGGCGGTGCACGAGTTGTCCAATACCCAGGTGGTGATACAACCAGTCAGGAGGATCTTATCGATGCAAATGTGAAAAGGTCCTAAGGAATCTGAGGAGTAAAAAAATAAAGACATAAAAGATCATTTTTGTTTATACATTATTTTTTTGCGGCAAGGAACTTTGCCAAGGTCTCTCACTGAGTTACACGCACACAATAAAAGCGATGTATGTGCGGATAGTCAGATGAATATAATAATTAGGATTAAAAACTTTTACAGTGCTTTGCAAGAAAGAACGATTTTCCTAATAATCCTGTTGACATGGGACACATCTGAAATCAGGCCACCTGATTGGTACTTGATAAATGCAGAAAATCACCAATAGAAAAACATTCTACCATATCGCCCATGACTATTTTTTGCGAAGCGTTATGATTCTGATATTCGGACATATAAATGTTTTTATGTGGGGAAAACGTATCTTCTACGACGAATACATTCAGTTGTTCCGAAAGTCACGGCACTCGGTCTATGCTCAGTGCGCGTATGCGCAGGTCAAAATACACCGCTCGAACTCAGGATTAAGGTGTCTTCCCCCCCCCCCCCCCCCCCCCCCCCCCCCCTCCCCCCCTCCCCCCCCCCCCCCCCACACGTTCCTAATAATTCGAAAGATTGCTCAGGAAAAACAGGTGTTTTTAATCGCCGTTGGTATGGTCCATCAACGCTTACTTAGCATTTTCACCTCACGACGATTTAAGATAGGCCAGAGTTAAGGGTGTTTAACAGGGACAATGGCATAATCTGCCTACTGTCCATAATCAGTTTAATATTGCATTATTACTTGTGCATGTAAAACATTAATCCCACTTGTTGCAGGAAATAGCACCTACATTGGGGGAAAAAAAAAGTATTTAGGTCAGCCAAAAAAAATTGTGGCAAGTTCAGTAATACAGGTAACGAGTGGAGGACAGAGGAGCATCTTAAAAGAAGAAGTTTTACAGGTCGTTGAGAGCAAGAAAATCTTGCTTGGTTGTATGGGACCAATATACATATTTTCCACCATAATGTTGCAAAATAAATTCATTAAAAATCCTTACAATGTGCATTTCGGGGATTTCTGTTCTCAATTTGTCTGTCATAGTTGACGTCTGTACCTATGATTGAATAATTACAGGCCTCTATCATCTTTTTAAGTGAGAGAACTGGCACAAATTGGTGGGCTGAACTATATATTTTTTTCCCCCACTGTACCTCGATCCAAGTCTTCCAAGGCGAACAAGTAGAGGAGTGATCTAGTAGTTCCCTAATGCTCTACAAGGAGACCTCGGACAACAGTTTCTTTATTAACGATACGGACATAAGGGCCACTTTAAAAGGCCTGATGCTAGAAAGGCAGTGGAGAGAACGTGAGACTCTGGTGTAGCTGCCGGGGGATCGCCCTAAAACAAACATCCAGCCCCTGTGTGTCTGGATGAGAGAGATGGAGAGAGAGAGAAGGTGAGCTCAATGGAGACATTCATTTCACCACACTGACAGAACTGTCCGTCATCAGACTGGACGGGTCTTATGCAGACTTCTCCGTCATATTAGACGGAGCAGCAGATGTTGGGCGTTTGTCTGGGAAGGATGTTGGGGGGTTTGTGGGAAGCGGAGGAGGAAGGACGGGAAGGACGCGAGAGAAAACAAACAGATGAGAGAAAACAGATAGAGTAGGAACAGAAGAAACAGGAGGACGAGAAACAGATAGAGAGGAACAGAAAGGAAACAGAGAGAGGAAAAACATGAAGAGAAGGCGGAGATGAGGGGAGAGAGAGAGAGAAAGATAGAGAGACATCGGAGTAGAGAATAATTAATAATAATATGGCATTTAGCAGGACGCCTTTTAGCCAAAGCGACGTATCCGTCACTTTGTGCGCCATACATTTTGAAGTAAGGGTTGGTCCCGGGGAATCGAACCCAATACCCTGGCGCTACAAAGACCACCGATTGCTCTACCAATTGAAGCTACAGAAGGACCACCATGAGAACTAGAGAAAGGATTCCAATTAAATGACTTAGCCGAACCCGTAGAGGCTTCCTCCAACAACCTGGATGGGCGGCCTTCTTATCAGGGAGTAGCCATCTGTATATTTCACTGTACCAGATTGATGTATAGAAATATGTATATTCACTGTACAGATTGCTGTATAGAATCTTGTATATTCACTGCTACAGATTGCTGTATATACTATGTATATTCACTGTAAAGACGGCTGTATATAATATGTATATTCACTGTACAGATCAATGTATTAGAATCGGTTTATTCAATGGTAAAGATCACTGTAATATAATATGTTAATTCACCTGTAAAAGATCACTGTATATATAATCTTGTTTATTCAACTGTACAGATCACTGTATAGTAATCTTGTTTAGTTCACTGTAGCAGGATTTGCTGTTATAGGAATCTGTATATTGATGGCGGCGGAAGACATGGCTCGACAATCGGGCGTCAGAGGAGTCTCGTCACAGTATCTCTGTGCAGTCAACATGTTGGCCATCGATATAAAAATATAAAAAAAAATTGTTTTTTGTTTTTTGTTCGTAGCTCTAGCTTATGATCGCCCATTACCATGACCCCACCGCCAGGCCAGACCATGGGGCACTCTGTTCACAACATTGACATCAGCAAACCACTTTTGCCCACACGAAGACACACACGCTGTCGGATTACAGTTCGAGTACATAGAAACACGCATAACAGAGACTTCACATAACAGAACGAAGGGAAAACCACTGGAACACTGTTCCTGTCGTGGCTCTGGAGGAGAATACATCTTTTTAAAACACTGTGACTGTAGCGAGGACAGTGGGGATTAGAAATCCATTGGTGTTGCCAATGATACAGCCAGCAAGCTGTACTAAAACGCTGGTGTGGGTGGTTGTGGGTATATGTGTGTGTAGTGTGTGTGTGTGGTGGTCTGTGTGTGTGGTGTGTGGTGTGGTCTGTGTGTTTGTGGTTGTGTGTGTGCCGGTTCCTGTGTGTTGTTGTGTGTGTGTGTGTGTGTGTTTGTGTGTGTGGTGTGTATATGTGTGTTGTGTGTGTGTGTGGTGTGTTTATGTGTGTGTGTGTGTTTTGTGTGTGTGTGTGTGTGGTGTGGCAGTGTTTCTATGTGTGGTGTGTGTGTGGGTGTGTGTGTGTGGTGTGTGGTGGCGTGTCTATGTGTGTGTAGTGTTTGGTTGTGTGTGTGTGTGGTTGTTGTGTGGTGTGTTGTGTGGTGTCTATGGTGGTGGGTGGATGTATGGTGTGTGTGCGTGATGTGGTCTATGTGTGTGTGTGTTGTGGTGTGTCGATGTGTGTGTGTGTGGTGTGTGTTTGTGGGGTGTGTATGTGTGTGTGTGTGTGTTGGGTGTGTCGATGTGGTATGTGTGTGTGTTTGTGTGTGTGTGTTGGTTGTGTCTATGTGTGTGTGTTTTGGTGTGTGTGTGTGTGTGGCGTGTGAGTGGTGTGTCGTGTGTTGTGTTGTGTGTGTGTGTTGTGTTCTAGTGTTGTTGTGTGATGTGTGTATCGTGTGGTATGGTCTATGTGTGGTGTGGTGTGTGTGTGGTTCCTGTGTGTGTGCTGTGGTGTGTGTGTTGTGGTGATGTTGTGTGTGGGGTGTGTCTATGTGTGCTGTGTGTGTGTGTGTGTGTGTGTGTGGTGGTGTGTTATGTGTGTGTGTGTGTGGCGTGTCTAGGGTGTGTGTGTGTGTGTGTGTGGTGGTGTGTGTGGTGTGTGCGTGTGGGTGGTGTGTGTGTGTGTGTGGTGTGTGGGTGTGTGTGTGGGTGAAGTGTGGTGTGTGTTGTGTGCTGTGCTGTGCGCTGTGTGCGTGTTGGTGTGTCTGTGGGGTGTGTGTGTGTGTGTGTACCCCACCAAAAAAAAAATATATATATATACAGTGGGGAGAACAAGTATTTGATACACTGCCGATTTTGCAGGTTTTCCTACTTACAGAGCATGTAGAGGTCTGTAATTTTTTTACCATAGGTACACTTCAACTGTGAGCAGGACGGAATCTAAAAAAAATCCAGAAAATCACATTGTATGATTTTTAAGTAATTCATTTGCATTTTATTGCATGACATAAGTATTTGATCACCTACCAACCAGTAAGATTTCCGGCTCTCACAGACCTGTTAGTTTTTCTTTAAGAAGCCCCTCCAGTTCTCCACTCATTTCCTGTATTAATTGCACCTGTTTGAACTCGTTACCTGTATAAAAGACACCTGTCCACATACTCAATCAAACAGACTCCAACCTCTCCACAATGGCCAAGACCAGAGAGCTGTGTAAGGACTTCAGGGATAAAATTGTAGACCTGCGACAAGGCTGGGATGGGGTTACAGGACAATAGGCAAGCAGCTTGGTGAGAAGGGCAACAACTGTTGGCGCAATTATTAGAAAATGGAAGAAGTTCAAGATGACTGTCAATCACCCTCGGACTTGGGCTCCATGCAAGATCTTCACCTCGTGGGGCATCAATGATCATGAGGAAGGTGAGGGATCAGCCCAGACACTACACGGCAGGACCTGGTCAATGACCTGAAGAGAGCTGGGGACCACAGTCTCAAAGAAAACCATTAGTACACACACACCTACGCCGTCATGGATTAAAATCCTGCAGCGCTGTTGTGTATTCTGTCTCTCACTGTTCAAAATAAACCTACCATTAAAAGTATAGACTGATCATGTCTTTTGTCAGTGGGCAAACGTACAAAATCAGCAGGGGATCAAATATTTTTTTTCCCTCACTGTAGCGCAACTGAACAGAAAACCTGGTTTAAAAAAACTAATAAAGCAACACCTCCTCACGGCACAACGCCTCTCCCCATGTGACCTACTTGTTGTGTGTATGTACATGGACATGTATGTGTAACTGATAGAGGTTCATGTTTTTAAATGCGTGTAAATTGTAAAGTTTTTTGTGTCTGTAATGCGGTCCTCTGTAGCTCAATTGGTAGAGCACGGCGCTTGTAACCCCAGGGTAGTGGGTTCGATCCCCGGGGGTACCACCCATACGTAAAGATGTATGCACACATGACTGTAAGGTCGCTTTGGATAAAAGCGTCTGCTAAATGGCATATTATTATATTATTATTATTTTTCGTCGGACCCCAGTAAAACTAGCTGTCGCTATTGGCATCAGCTAATGGATATCCTAATAAATCTAATCAAATCAAATCCTGGACTTCTATATCTGGCGGTGTGAAAGGAAGGCCATTTAAAATTGTTAAAGACTCCCAAGCCATAGATTGTTCTCTCTGTTTCCGCAGGGCAAGCGGTACCGGTGCATCAAGTCTGACGCCAACAGGCTCCTGAACAGCTTCTATCCCCAATCCCTAATGCTGCTAAATAGCTAACAGAATGGCTAAATAGCTAACTAAAAGGCTACTCAAAGGCTAACTAAATGGCTAACTAAAGGCTACACGGAGTTGACCTTTTGTATTTGATTTTTATGCACACTCACAGGATTCTACACACTCATGCAACTGACACTCCAACACACACACACACTCACTTCATCTGCTCACACACATAACCATACCACATGCACACACACACACACACACACACACACACACACACACACACACACACAACACACACACCACACACAATCATCATTTACGCTGCTGCTACTCTGTTTAACATATGCCCTGTTACCTAGTCCCTTTACCCCTATACATATCTACCTCTATCACTCCAGTATCCCTGCACATTATAAATATGGTATTGAACTGAACCTGTATATAGTCCACCCGAGTGGCGCAGCGGTCTAAGGGCACTGCATCTCAGTGCTTGAGGCGCCACTACAGACCCCCTGGTTCGATTCCAGGCTGTATCACAACCGGCCGTGATTGGGAGTCCCATAGGGCGGCGCACAATTGGCCCAGCGTCGTGGGTTTTGGCCGGGTTTGGGCCGGTTTTGGCCGGTGTAGGCCGGGTTTGGCCAGCGTCGTCCGGGTTTGGCCGGTGTTTAGGCCGGGTTTGGCCCAGCGTCGTCCGGGTTTGGCCGGGTGTATGCCGGGTTTGGCCCAGCGTCGTCCGGGTTTGGCCGGTGTAGGTGTGTTATTGTAAAGGCCCACTTGCGGGTCGTATCCGGGTATTGAACTGGTATATAGTCACCTTAGCCCTATAACAAATCATGTGTGCGTGTGCCGGAGATCCTGGTTGGAATCCGGCCCGTCCGTAGGCCGGGTTGGGGTGGCCAGCGTCCCGGAGCGTCCGGGTTTGGGAGAGGGGTAGGGATGTTTGGCATTGTAAAGAAGAATTGTGGTCTTAAGGGGTGCCAGTATGAAAATAAAAAAATTGCCTCGACTCGTAAGTCGCGCTGGGATAAAGGCGTTAAATGAAAAAATTTAAATCACAAAAATGTACCTCTATCATCCAGT